>RCHF01004647.1:0-25559 GCA_003987895.1 Neonothopanus nambi | reverse complement strand
AGAAAGATGACGTTGATCATCCCCCAAGCAATTGTACACTTTCATGCATTTCAAGCCTTCATAAAAGGTCTTGCTATCCACCATTGTGAGCAACTTGAGCATTGGGAAAAGCAAGTTCAGGCATGAGAAGATGATAATACCCAGCCTTGTCCATTTGACCTTCCAGAACATGGTACATACTTGTGATTTATTAGACCTGAGCAAGAATAATGACATTTGTACTTCAGATCTGACACTTGCGAAGCTCAAAAAAAGGGTTGCAGAGGAAGATCACGCAGAAGCTTTGCAGATCTTTCCATCTCTCAGCAGCCAGGGTTCTCCTAGTGCATTTCTTTTGGAAGGACTGGATATTGAAGAAACACAGTGAGTGTACAGTGCCACACATTTTATCAAAAGGCTCACTATATGGTACATAGGCAAAAGTTACAGCATGATGCATGGAGAATTACCCCTGGAACATCACAAGAGACCGCTCTTCAGACTCGTTGAACTCACCTTCTGTGGTGCATCAAGCATTTCTGAGATGCCCAGGCAAAGCATATGCCTTTTGTGGCAGATCTCATTGACAGTCTTCCTGCATCTGATTTCCCCACATTGCAACCAGAGTGGATTAAACTCATGCTTCCATCATCTCTTGAACCACCTGCAAGAGCACAGTGCTTGTACCTAGGTCAGCTCAAAGATGAAATGCAGTACACTCAGGCTATGGAATTACTCAGTAAATTGCATGCAAAGTTACATTCAAGAATGGTGGTGTATAACTACACCTCAAGGTCAGCAACAGGACAACGGCATCGCACAACTACCCAAGAATTACAACTTCAGCTCGAGGCACACATCAGGCTTTTGGGGATGCAATATTCAAATGCTCGTGAAGCTTTGCTCCACCTTCGAGGGTCAGGAGATTGGGAAAGTATTTTACAAGTGTTGAAGCTGGAGGATGTAAGAGGAATGAACGAATGTGTGCTGACAGCGGAGGAGTTGAATGAGTATGTTAAGGCACAGGAGCTTGTGGGAATGATGGCTGAAGAAGTTGAAGTGGCTATTCAAGAAATGGAGAATTGTCTTATGGTGAGAATTGAACCCCTCCTGAGTCTTGGAGAAGGACAGAGAGTGCTTTCATGGATCTGGTACAATGTGCAGGGCCCAGAACTTACTGAAAACATTCATGACAGTGAGTATTTTTGTTTTTTTGTATTGTATTCAGTTTTCATCTCATATGCCGAAGGTCTTCATGTTGAATGGTGTAAAGTGTGTGTTTGGTTTCACCATGCTTGGGAAGAGATCATGCTTCTGGAAGAAGAGATGCAGCACTCAATTGCTTATTGTGCATGGAAGGCAGTTTGGTGGAAAAGCCAGGAATCACGCTGTTCTGATATTTCTGATGAGCTTGCTGAAGGATTAGCAGCATATGTGAGGCATCAGGCATCAGTTGAATGTCAGTGGGGATATCAATGGTCGCAACAATGGTCCTTAATCCGAGAGTGCGCACAGGTTGTTTTAAATTATCTGAACAGTACAGGGTCTTTGCCACAACAAGAGCTGGATATTGAGCTGGAAGTGGGTGGTGATGATGATGATATCAATGTTCTAGGAGGCGAGAGTCTGGATGATTGATTTTTTACATGTATGTATAGCTTCCAAGAGAATGTATGTTTTATTTTTTTGTTTTTGTTACATGAAGTCAAGGCATCCCATTAAAAATCACCTTCTCTGTGTACCATCCTTGGTCTTGCCATTAGAATCACTGCACTCTCCAGGACAATAGTCCATTTTAATGAAAATTCATGCCCCTGACAAACTGTCTCATTAATATTAAGGCCTCTGCTGCAACCATTTTAATGGGAAATCACCATCTGAGTTCCTGCAAGGTGTCCCATTAAAATTCATGCCCCTGCTGAACAGTCTTATTAATATTCAGGTCTCAGGCATCCCATTAAAATTCATGCCTCTGCTGAACAGTCTCATTAATATTCAGGCCTCTGCTACAAACATTTTAATGGGGAGTCCCTACTGAAGTGTGCCAATGATTAAAACTAACACCCATGCAAACATTGTAATGGAGGTGTGCCATCTATATTCACTGAAGCTGATCCATTAAAATTCACCTTCCTACCCTTGTTCCTGCCATTAAAACTGTTATGCTCTCTAGAGAAGCAGTGCAACCATTGTAACAGGTAGTTGTGAAGGTACCTCAGTACATTGCAATGGGGCTGCAGGGACTATAGAAATACAATAATACTAAGATATTATCTTATTATTGTAAACGACATTACACTTTTTTAAGCATTGAGTACTTTAAAGCTAAAAACAGCCAAGAAGATCTCATGCTACATGTCAACAAAGAACCTAAAAGTTCTCAATTGAAATTTAAAACTCTATTGATCTATAACTCAATAGGAAAGAATGCCCCTGCAAAAGAAGGCAAAGAAGACTGCTGTTACAGATACCATCACTGGTGGACAGAGTTCTGCTCCAGCAGAACCAGCACCTTCACCATTGCCAGCACAAGGATCCACTCGCACTGGTGAGAGTCAGAATTGGTGTCAACATGAACATACATGTTCAGGTAATGCTGTTCTTTCAAAAGACAACAATGGTTACATAGTTGGCATCCAGATGGAGCAAGGTGACAATGAACTGTCATTGAGTCTCGAAGTGGGAGAAATCCCTGAAAAATGAATGGGAGGTAATAATACCTCTTGTCAATCAAGGAACTCGGAGGAGGAAGTCAATTCCCATCTGAGTACAGCTGCCAGTCATCGGCAACGTTGTGATGTGGGAGACATTATGTTTCCCCATTTCAGTCCTGTGAGAGGTACTGCAAATAGACCCATGTCTCCGAGTCCATCAAATTCTTCTCATTGAGACTGGCAAGGAAGACCTTTGAGTAATATACATACTCAAAGCCTTATGCATAATCTTACAAGTATGCATAATCAATTCCAGGCTTGTATAGACGAGGTGGCACAACTTTTCAGTGAACAGATGGCAACACTATGTGAAGATCTGTTTGGAGATGATGAGCAGGCCCTCAATGATTATGGGGCCAACAATAAAGAAGAGGAAGAGCCAGAGTTCGTCAAGAACTTGCAGCAAAAGAGAAAAAAACCCTCTCAAGAAACTACAGATAGTAGGGTCTCTCCCTCTGCACCTCATGATTCATCCACACCTAACTGTGAGGATGAAGATACAGTGCATGGAAAGAACGCAGAGGAAGTGGTACCAGAACCCCCCAAGGAAGGAGGGTACCGGGGAATAGCATCCGACTGGAAGACACGTGTGGTCTTCCAATGCTATTGCAACACTCAATTGCAAGACATGGGTAGGTCATTATACAATGACCAACAAGTAGCTTTCACTGCTGACAGAGTACCCATTGATAAAGATACGAATCCCAGAGAGATTTGGGATCATAATCTACCTTCTAATGAAGAAGGGAATCAACCAAGGTCTAACACCTTGGATGATGAAAGTTCATGACCAACCAATAATGGTCATGGTGGTGTAGCAGGAGCCCCAGGAGCTCCTGATGATGGAGGTGATTCTAGTAATGACAACAGATGAAGTTGTTGTTCTAGTAATAAAGACAAGGGTAAACACCCTTGTTGTTTTCAAACTCCTTGGGATGAAGACAACTTGGAACCTCTGTCTGAGGACAACAAGTTTATGTCACCTGATTCTGATACAGAATCAATACATCATGGTGAAACTGTGAAGGAAGCACAAGAACGCCACAGATGGGAACAATGCTGTCTGATACAAATGATGGGTCGAGATACCCACAATGACATTAACTGTTGTTGTTGGACTAAAAGGATTCATGCTTGGTATCATAGACAGATACATGAACAAGTAGGCAGGGATAACAACCTGTCTGAGGCACTGAAGAATATTAGAATCACTGCGCCTCAACCAGACCCCTACAATGGTGCAACTGACATAGAGAAGTTTGAAGACTGGCTGCTAACACTCCTAAGGTTCTTAGCTGTCAGCAAGATGTGTGGTCCAGACTTGGACTACCACTGGTTACAAATGCTTGGCCTTTTTATAAAAGGCAAGGCACTGACTTGGTTCAATGACTCAGTGGTGGGTGCTAACCACATCTGCCAACATTGGACTTTCGCAGATGCCATGATTGGCATCTTCGACCATTGTGTTCAGGTCGTAACTTTACACCAATTGGCAAATAAGTTTGATGGTGTGAAATATGACCTGAAGAAGGGCATTGTAGATTATTACAACACCCTTGTACATTGGGCATCTCACATGACCCATCCTCCAGATGCATATACATTCAGGAGGAAGTTCTTGGATGGCCTCCCAGTAGACACCATCCAAGAAATGATAAACAGAGGATCTGTCCCAGACTATGCCTGTATCTTGGAGATGGTCCAGACCATACAACACATTGAAGACAATGAGGCATTGGAAAATTATTATCTGGGGAAATGGATTTCCACAGAGTCATCATATCTCTGAGAGAGATTACATTCATCTGACCAGTCTCATAAACAGACACATGGTCAGTCATACAGGGTTGTGCACAAATTGCCTAAACCCGAGAGGAAGGACAATTGTCCCCTGCCACATCATTCACAGCCATTGGTTGAAATGAAGAAGGGAAATAATCCTTCTTCATCTTCCAATGTGAAGAAACCGGCAGCTGGCCCATCCTTCAGTTTGAAGGAGAAGCTATGCTTCCATTGTGGGAATAAAGGGCATTTTGCCAATAATCCTGAATGTCCTAGATATGGACAACCCCAACTGTTTGCAATAACTGAAGGGGATGATTCACCTGTGGAGAATAATTCTCCTCAGGGTGAAGAAGAAACAGGGGATGTCCCAGAATTAGCAGAGGTTTCTGACTCTTCTGATGGTGAATACATCATCGAAAGTTTTGAAGACCACCTCCATTACATGCAAGGTGATGACAGTGATGTGGATGAATGGTTGGGATCCATTCATCCAGAAACTGCTGGTACAACGTCTGATGATGACATATATAACTGACTGGAAGGGAGTGGCCCTGCTGTGGTGATCAAGGATGATATCAATCCCTCAGTATTTCCCACTATTGATGTGGAAGACCACCCCTATATAGTAGGGGATACATTACTCACTATGGATCAAGCAGTGGTAAAGGATACGGTTCAAGTACAGACTCATATTTGGAGATCATGACAACCACTACCTCAACCAAAACGAGGTGGTGCTGCTGAGCACTGCCCTATGACGGCACTCATAAAGATTGCGGGCCATGAGGCCCTGACCCTGCTTGACTCAGGATGCACTATTGAAGCATTGCATCCTGGATTTGTGTGAATGGCAAACATTAAAGTTCACCAGCTTGCTGAACAACACTCATTGCAACTGGGCACGGTAGGAAGCCATGCCAAGTTTAATTATGGAACGATTGTGAATGTGCAATATGGTCCTGTTGAAGGTGAAACATACTTTGACATTGTGAACATCGATTGCTATGACATGATTGTTGGAACCTATTTCATGTGTACACATGGAATAGTTCTCAACTTCAAGAACGACACTGTTCTTGTTGACAGCAAGCCTGCTCCTATTCTTTCAATGGGGGAGGACTCAGCTGAGTTTAAACACCACTCTGCAATGTGCAGAGAAGCAAGAATTGACGATCTTTGTCAACGAGATAATCCTGAGTGACTACCTTGGAACCCAGACCCCAATCTAAAGATAAAGAAAGGGGTTGGAATGGAAGAAATCATTGACAAATGAGACATTCACAATGAAATCTTCTGAATTGTGAGGAGTATACCTCAAAATCTCCCAATTATATTGGAAGAAATTGAATCAGAGGAATTACCTCCTAAGATTCAAGAAATTTTAATTAACGATGTCAACAAGATAGTCGAAATTGTACAGGAATTTTCACAAGTGAAATTTCCTGAAAAAGTGGAAGAGCAAGCTCGCCTCTGCAAAGAAAGAGACAAGAAGGAAAAGGCTCAAAACAAGCCTCCTCTTTCAAAACCACCTCCAGGAGACATTCCTCCTAAGGTAAAGCAAGTCATTGAATTGCATAAACAATTCAGAGGCAAACAAAAGCAACAGGTACCTACAAGTACCAATTGCAAGGGACTTCACAAGAAAGTGAAGGCTAAACAATCCAAATCGCCTTCCAAATTATATTTGGAAATAAATATGGAGTTGAGTGAGGAGGATCCAGAGCATATAACTCTGGACTCTGAAGATTGAGAGTTAGAGGACTGCATCAAYGTGATCCTYGAGTCAGGGGAATCCCTGGACTTCTCACACCTCCCAAAAGAAGGTCTGTATACTGAGGAAGATATCCCCTTTATACACAACMACCTTCTGATAAGAAATGCAGATATGCTGGGAGGAGTTCCTGAAGAACTCCCCCCATTTAGAGACATCAACCACAAGATAACCCTTGTGGACAAAAACAAACAGTATAATTACTATATGCCACATTGCCCAGACTACCTCAAAATGCAGTTGAGTGACAAACTCGACTGCTATATGAGGGCAAAATGGTGGATAGAATCCACCATGGAACAAGCAGCACCTATGCTGTGTATTCCAAAGAAGAATGGTACTCTATGAACAATTGTAGATTACCACCAGCAAAATGCTAACATGGTAAAGGATGTAACCCCTTTTCTGGATCAGGACAACATCAGACAAGATGTTGCCCAACATAAATATTGGTTGAAATTCAACATGTCAGATGCATATGAACAAATTTGTAATGAGTCAGGAGATGTATGGAAGATGGCGTTTGTGAACATCTTCGGAACATATGTCAGCAATGTGATGATGCAAGGGGATTGTAATGCCCCTTCCACCTTTCAAAGGGTGATGACCCACATCTTTCAAGATCTCATAGGATGATGTGTCCATGTGTATCTTGATGATATCTTTGTGTTTAGCGACACGATAGAAGAACACGAAAAACATCTGAAAGAGGTTTTTCGTAGGCTCAGGTCGCAGCACTTCTATCTGAAGGCTGAGAAATGCGAACTGTTCACTAAAGATCTTGATTGTCTAGGCCATCAGATCAATGACAAAGGCATTCATGCTGACATGGACAAGATGGTTAAGGTACAGGAGTGGAGAACTCCTCATAACTTCAACGACATCCAGAAATTTCTGGGACTTGTACAATACCTGGCACCTTATATGCACTTCAGGCAGCCCCCCCCTGAGCCAACTTAGGCTACATTTAAGGGTGGCATATTTCCCCCTAACTAGGGGTTTGTCCTTGGGCCATCCCTGGGCCTGGCAGTAAGGATGTCCCTATATGGCAAGTCTCAGGGACGTCCATGGGGTGTGATGTGACAGGGGTGCCAGAAGTCCACATTAAGGACATCCCTCCTACCTTTTGTCTAGTTTTTATGGTCACTTATTTCCAGAAGCTACCAGTGTAAGTACTATCAACTCATAGCAAGCATCAGAATGCTCCATATACTCAAAGCTTATATACTATTGTTGCAGTCAATATGCTCCAGATACTCAAAATACTTATACACTATATACTATTGCTGCATTCAAACTAGGTATTCCTAATTGGATGAGTGCTATAGAGTTAATGCCTATTGACAATGAGGAAAATAATAGCTACTCATTGACTTGCACCACATCCAGCCAGACATGCCTTACCATACACCTTCCTTAATGATTATACACTTGAAAGACCAATGTAATAATCATAATATAATTAATCTATTCTCTGAATCATTTACTCTAAGTCATAGAGTAAGAATGTTCAAACACTTTGAGTAAATAGGTAAGGATGTCCTTAGTGTCTATTGGCCACTTAAGGATGTCCCTGACACCACCCAGGCCATCCCTGCTGGCTGTCCTTACATATCAAGGCTATCCCTGTGGACTGTCCTTACATACCAAGGCTATCCCTGCAGACTGTCCTTACATACCAAGGCTATCCCTGTGGGCTGTCCTTACATACCAAGTCCATCCCTATATCCCAAGTCCATCCCTGTTGACAGTCCCCATGCCTGTAAGGCTGTCCCTTCACTTCAGGGATGTCCCTGCTATATCATATACCTACTAAGGACATCCCTGGCCTCTTCTCAACTAACAGGGACATCCTTAGATTACTCTTGCTACTAAGGACATCCCTGGTTTTGTAGCATACAGCAAGGCCATCCCTGCTCCCTAGTCTGCTTCATTATTTTCCTATATCTCATGATGATTTATCCTCTATTTTATATTCCTCACTTGATATAAACACTCAAACAGTGGAAAGCAAGTAAAAAGAATGTAATTCATAATATCTTAATCTAAACACAACAAACTGTATTTACATCTCTTCCTCCTCCACCCACTCTCTTGCATCTGTAATTTGCAGAGCATCCAGCTGTGCAACCATCTCAAGATCAGCATCATCTTCAAAACTATACAAGTCCATTTCATCTGTACTATCCTCTTCACTAACATGTTCCAGTATGTCTTCCACAGGCTCACTACTATGAAGCTGATCTGTCCACAGCCAATGTTGCACTTCCTGTAACTCCTCCTGTGAAGGGCCCCAAGGTGGTGATGATTTATCAAATTCTGTATGAAAGGGAAGTACTGCCAGTGCAGCCTTCCATCATACACAGAGCACACATAATTCCTTCTCACGAATACGTAACTGAAATAGAATGTTTTCATCAGGTTGCACTACCACAAACATAGACAGTATGAGCTCCCAGTTTCATCATGTACAGAAATACCACTTACCTGCACTTATCACTGCTTTGATGGACTCTCTTACCACCTTCCACTCCTCAGCAAACCACTCCTTCAATGAGTAACACTCATACTTGATACGAGTGAACTCCTCATCGCAGTGATCCCATAGTAGAATGCCTCGAATACCATGACAAACCTTCTCATCTGCCAACCAAGGTGGTGGTGCTGCATTACTCCCCTCAGTCTCATACTCCAGATCCAAGTCCTGCCATATTGCGTCATCCACATCTAAACTGAATAAATCTTTTGCAGGTATAGGTTTTGGCACCACTGCATTTCTCGGGACATGGTTCTTTGCTGCAAGATTTGCCATCTCTACACAAAGAGTGTTGTAGTTACACACAAGACGTTGGATTCCTGGGTCTCTCCGGTGCACCGAGTCTTTCATATGTGCCCACAACTTATGTTCTAGGTAGCTCAAGAATCAGCGCAATGTTATAAATTATAAATATGCCGAAAACTTACCACTGCCTTGATTACTATGGAAACTATGCTCTAGGCGATCCCTCTCAAACTTCCTAGCTCTCAACTTCTCACGCAGACGCATTTTCAGTGCTCAGGCATTGACAAGAAGGTTTAAATAAGGACTGTGTATGAGATGTCGCAGCTCCTTTTTCCCCTCTACCCCTAGGGCATTTTCCCTCTTCTGTAACTCCCCTGTAACCTTCTGCAGTCTCTGTCTTACTTCCTTTATTTCAAACGACGCATCAACCCTCTCATAATCCACCACTGTCGGCAGGGCCAGAACTTTCTCCAGCTCACTGAGTCGTGAAGCCAGTGCATCGCGACTTCTACGGAACCGCAAAGCTTCCTYGACTGCCTGTTTACCCACATTCTTTGAACGACCTAGTACAAGCTTCAGTTTCTTCTGTACRCACACACACATACCAATTGATTAAYRCACCAGGAAGAGGCTTTGTATGTGAGCTGACTTGCTCCTTCCACTGTGCTTGAAGGTATGTCGACCCACATCCTGATGCCAAGAAATCTGCCTGTGCCTCTTCATGTTTCTTTTCACTATGCAGCCATCTCCATATCAACCACTTTCCCAAGCTCGTGAGGCTGTCCCTATCAGCCTGCTGGACCTGTAAATCAACAGTATACAAGCAATGGTAATGCTGTAATGATAGTCAGAACACATGTAGATGACATTGCTATACCAACATACCCCACACACTCTTAAGTACACAATCAATTTGCTGATTGAATGCCAGAAGCACTCACATCCCTCCCCATCAGAAAGCCCAAACCCTTTGCACTTTCGAGGGTGGTACACACATTGACATGGCCAGCCATGACCGAAAGCATGGAAAACAGAGATCGCAAAAGTAATACAGTCTATGTATTGATCCAGGAATTTCCATTTAACRCAGGTACRGTGAAGCTGGCATGCGATATCATATAGAATTCCCACCCTAAATGTCTCCAGCAGGTGCTCAAAAAGTGCGTTAATTAGAGCTAGAGCATAATGCTGTTTCTCCCCTGCTGAAGTCATATTCGCCAGCCAGAGAACTCGGTCATGTCGACACAAAAGACCCATAAGGGCCRTTGAATCAAAGAAGGTAGTGCTAGCCTTCTCACATTGTTYGTCTGCTGTGGTGAAACTCACCTGACACCCATCCAACACCGAGTTAGGGACCTTGAGTGAGCCCTCGTACCCATCCTCCTCCTCATCATTTCCTTTCTCCTTTTGAGCTGAGGACCCTTGCTTTCTCGGTCGTTGGGGTCGAACCTCCTCAATGTGTTCTTGCATGTCATTGATCTCATCCTCTGAAAGGAACACATTCCCTGGATGCTCATGACGTGGATCTCTGTCTTGCCTGTTGTGTTTTTGAGTGAAGCATGCATCGAGGCACACAATAGCATCCACATTATCTAGGCTGAAAAGGTATGCTTAAGCACAAATGTCACACAAAAACCCACCAAATAATCAACTTACTCAAATGGATTCCCTTGGGGAAAGTTTCCTCCAAAACACAGTGGACAATGTGACTGCAAGTATTCACTAGGACACGTTAGAGGAGCCACATTGCTCTCTGAATCCTGCCAGCGGTGCTTTGGTGAGGATTCATGATCCCTATCATCCTCCATTCTCCCTATATCCTTGTCTCTGAGGACTTTCCTGCTAACTTCCAGCACACCCTCTACAAATTTCACTGTAGACTGCTGAAGAGCGATGAACCACTGCAGTGAATTTGCAAACCGGTGTCGTAAAGGATCCTATAATATTAGGATGGATTGTCAGCATCAATTTATTGCAATACCATGGCCACCATACCTCTCCCTGCAACCAGTACCCCTGTGTCTTGAGAAACTCCCTCAACGCAGTACACCAAGCAGTCTGGTTCAGCGGTATTTGCAAAAATAAACGTGACACGAAATCTAGAACACGCATATTGACAGTGAGGGTAGGGTAAACTGGAGAGCAGGGGAACAGACCCTGAACCAGCAGGAGTAGGGGAGCCAGACGACACACACAGGTACACAAAGTAATCTTTTCTAGCTCTAATATAACTGTCAGTCAATTCAAAGTCACCATAATCATAAAGTACTCACTATGGAATCATACGACGACTATTTCCAAACTCCTGCTGTTCATACCCAAGCAGCTGCAGCAAAGAACCTTCAGGTTGAAAGATTTACTGAGCCATTCTGTCTCCCGCATCAATTCCATATACGGCACTACCAACCAAGGAATTACCTCCTCCTGCCACCTCTGGGTTTGTGCTGCTTGTCGATGTCAATGCTGAGACGATGCAGGAGCATAACTTTCATTCCCTCCAACAAGAAACAGATCCTCCTGAATGTTGGGCCAGTCCATGTTCCTGCCAGACTCAGCTGGCCGACTGTTGGCACCACTTTCACCAGCCCCAGGAGCACGAGGTTCATGAAAAAGGATCTGCTTTGAAGGAACAGGAAGGTTCGGTGCCTGTGAAAATGTCTGGCCATCTGCTAGAAAGAGGAGGGGCTTCAGCGAGGCCTTCTTGCCTGGGCTACCCCCAGCGCTGATAGTTGATCCATTTCGAGAATGTTTTGTTGGACTATGAGGCAGCAGAATAAGATCGAAGCGAATTGGAGATGACGAGGGAGTGGGGGTACGAGTGGGGTTACTGGATTTCGCAGACTTTGAGAGACGAGGGCGAAGCATTGTGTAATATACACCTAATTCTAGTCAGTGAGAGTGAGGACGAGGGCAGGGTAGTGTACTTACCTCTGCCATGTCATCCCAAACATGCTACTCTCCTCCACCATATCTTCTACCCATCTCCGACAGCCAGCCTTCCTCGCAATCTTCATTTGAGTTTGCCTTCATATCAAACGTGCTACCCTCCTCCACCGTATCTTCTACCCATCTTCGATGGTCGGCCCTCCTTGCATTGTCATTTGTGTTTGCCTCTGTATCTATAGCTTGCCTCGCAGGAGTGGTACCTGATATCTTTTTCACTTAGTTTTATTTCGTTTCACTCAACAATTTACTCACGTACAACATCATAATATTATTTTGTACTCGTTGATGATGACGAGCTCATGTATTCTTACAATGGTGAACTTAAAGAAACAAGATGGAAAAGATTCACACATCTCAGATGCAGACCTGATATACCATTGGGGACCGGCAACGCCTGCCAAACTAGCCTCTGTATGGTTCTGTTTGGCTGCCGCGCCAGAATTCAGAAACTCGTTCACTTTGAAAGCGACGACGATTCCGCTTCAACAAGAAGGAATGAGTTATACATTATATGAGGAAAAATGTTTCTTTAACTAGATTAGAGGTAATGATGGTTTTAGATTTTTTTATTTTTCAAATTTTTGGTGTTGTGAACTACGGAATGGCAAATATCTTTAACTTGAGAGTCTCAGAAAAAAATCTAATTCCATCATTACCTCAAGAATTAGAATAAGTATGACCTACAACTTGAACAGAAGGAATATCTTGACACTGTGGAAGGGAATTTACTTGAGACTGCAGGAAGCGGTAATGTGCTTTAAATCATTACATAATGTCCTTGACGCGACTAGAAACGCGTCCTCCCCATACATCCAGCACACGAATTATGGCTGGGAGACGTTGGAATGGTGGACGACGAAGGCCGAAACAGGCGTTGAACTTCCTTGGAACCGGAAACACGCGTCCTTCCCAGACAAACAAGGAAAACTCTCCTCCGGCACCCACCACATGTTCCAATTCAATACACACCGCTTCCACACTTCTAAAGCATCCGAGACACGTTCAGATATCAGAATTCGATCGCATTCAGGCTGAGAAGATCCGTTCAAAAAGGTATTATGACGCACTTCGGCACAAACAGAAGAAGTTGGCCCAGGTACAGGAGAATGCGTTATTTTGGGAAGGACATGTCAATGACCTTGAAGCCGAGGTTGCTGACCTCCAAAGCCAGCTCAGAGGAGTAAACGGCACATCTTCATTGCTGGTATATAACCTGCAAACAAAGCTTGATGTAGCATACAGGGATCTGGAGAAGTTGCAGGCAGAGAAGGTGGAGTATCAGAAGCGAGTGGAGGTGAAGGGGAAGCAAAGGGAAGCGATGAGTAAACGGATCACCAGATTCCCAGCCCGAGTGGATAGCGCAAAGACGAAAGCCCTTCACGACATTACTCACCAATCAATGAAAAGGAATGGTGTCATCATGCCGGAAGTATGTTTGGCTGTCATGAAGCTTGCTGGTCACCGTGCCAGTGCCGAGAAGATCAATGACATGATCCATATCATCTGTGATGCATTTGGAATCAGTATCACAGATAATATACATGAAAGTAGCACTCACTGGATTATTGGAGAGGTCGGGGTTGCAGCAGAGATCCAGAGTGTGCAGGCAATACATAATGCATCAGGTACGTCTCTCCAATAGCCTGGAATGTCAAATTCAACTACTAAACATTTCATAGCTATCATGATCAGCGGTGATGGTACTACCATCAAGAATCTTAACTTCGAATCAAAGCATATGCACACTATCAATTCGGAGACAGGAGAGAGGAGTACTCACTTCCTTGGCATCGACATGACTCCAAATCACACAAGTGAAGAGCAGATGCGATCTTGGGAGCAACGGGTTGAGCAGATGTATGACACATACAGCTGAAGCCCTCAGGCCCAGCAAGAACCACTTACAAAGGAGGAATTTTATCGGAAAGTACTGGGAACTTTGACGGATCATGCTAATGATCAAAAGAAATGGGCAGGACTGTTTGAGACATTGAAGAGAAAGGTTGAAAGGGAGGTGCAAGGGGAGTGGGCAATCCAATATACTGTTGAAGCGGAGCACGTACTCAGTTACATTTCACAAAAGAACGAGGAAAAGATCATCGAAGCAGGAGGGGTAACTGGATGGGACACCTTATCAGAGGAGAGAAAGAAGGAGATCAACGAGAATACTTACTCGGAGATGATGCAGTATTTTGGGGAGGAGGACTTCGAGAAGCTGAGTGATGAGGAGAAAAGAACGGTGGACTTTTTTATCAGTCGGTTCTGTTGCATGCATAAAGATTTGAATGCACATAAAGGTATGTTCCTATTGATTCTGAGAATAATACTTACTACCTATATTCACTAGGTGCTACGGAAAAAATGTCTCACTATTGGGAGGATCATCAAAAAACCCCTCCGATCACCCTCATGAACAAGGACAATGAGACAGCAGCAGCACTTGGAACAGTGGCAGTGAAGGCACATGCAGAGAAGATATCCTCTCGGGGTGGTGTAAAAACCACTGAGCTTATGGGGCTACTCTTCAAGCACAAAGACCGGAAAAGAGGACACCAAGATCGCACTGGCATCTACTTTGAGGCTCGAGAACATGTCGGCTTCTTCATTCAATTCCCTGACACATCCAACACTCGGTATCAGTCTCACTGTCATGCAGCAGCAGAGATCATAGTTCACTTACCAATTTACTGAGAGATGTTGGAGTTTGTCAGGGATGAGAAGAACTCCATGAAGTTCAATCACCTCGAACTCAATGTTTATTGGGCCCTTCATGATGTCCCGACTATCACAGAACTGGCTGGACATACCCTATATGGTCAATCAGTCACAGATCCATATTATCGAGTTGCACGGAAAGCAGGTGTAAATCATTTTGATCTCCGTCCACTTCATGTACAACTTCTTGCACACCTCGAGAAGATTATTTCCCAGCCCGAGTTATTATGTGGCCCTGCCGCTACTTACCAAACAGGTTCACTTGACGGAAAACAGTGGGAACGCCCTGAAGCATTCTATGCTGTTCTCGCTATGGCACCAAACCTTCCAGATCTCCAAGGAATCGTGATATATCTGTTTCAGGGAGCACTTGAAACCTGGAAACGCTTTTGCGTTGACATTTTGGACGAATCTGTACCTGAAGAACTCTCAAACCAGCTCTATGCTCCCGCGACCAATTGTGCAAATGAAGGTGCACTTGGAGAAACTCGGATTCTTGACCGACATGCTCCCTCTTCTACTGTTGAGCACAAAAACAGTATTGTATTCCTCAAACGTAATCATACTGCTGAGTTCATCAGAGACAAGATGATGGATCCAGCAAGTCAGAAATACTTATGGGCACGTCAGAGGGAGATCCAAGGTGAAGGAAGACAGCGGAAGCGGCGTAGGGTTATTGCAGAGGCTTCAAAAGGGAAGGTCAGTGAAAATTGGGAGAGGAAGGAGAAGCGCGAGAAGAAGAAGAATGAGAAGGATGCGAGGCTAAAGGCATGTACTCCTCTTATTGATGTGGTTTGGCTGCAAGGTGTTTTGCGCGCGCTACAAGAGAATCCATATAGCAAGGAGTCTCAAGCCATAAAGGTATCGGATTTGGACCTCCAGCTTCAGTGGCATCAAGCTCGGATTGCAAACGATGCCCATCCCAACTCATCCAGACCCGAAATTCCTTCCATCTCTAAAATGAAGAAAGAGGAGAAATTGTCGAAGCTCATTGAGGTGATCGAGGCATGGAATGTTGAGAGGGGATCAGATGGACCATATCTCGAGAGTTCAGATGAGGAAGGAAGGGAGAGTGCGGCAGAAGATGAGGTGGAAAGCGATATAGATTCAGAATCAGACCTTCTTGGATACACCAAAGATTAGAGGGGAAATGAGGGGAGTGAACCATAGATTATCTATCCTAATGTTAATATACATATATATGACAACCTAAGTCATTCAACTGCAGTCAATATATGAGAGGGAGTGAAGTTGACGAGGGAGAGATGAAGGAGAGATGAAAGTGAAAGGAAAACGCGGCGCGTCATCGAAATGTAAACAAGAACAAATAGACACGAACGTAGGTGGCATTGCCGGTCCCCAATACCATTGAGCCTGCAAACACCCCATGTGACTTATAGTTTGTAGACATTGCCAAATAACAAGGAAAAAAAGACAAACTGTTGCCAAATAACATTGAAAAAAAACAATCCATTGCCAAATACAGTCATGTGATGTCTTTCGAGGCTTGCATTCCTATCAATCTTTCATTTTTATTTTCACACGCCTTTCCACCCAATTTCCAACTACCATCTTGGCTGCGCCACTCATCCCTGCTGAGATCTCTGGTGAGTGTTATCACCTTATGTATCGTAGAAGTAGTTTTAGCATACAATTCAAATACTACTGCCCAAATAACATAAAGAAATGAACCATCAATTAAGAGAATAAAAGACTAAAAAGAAAGAAAGATAAACAGGCTAATAAGCATGTTAGATTGCCCTGGTCTTGAGATCAAATGTCCTGCTTAGCAGCTTGGACTGAGATCAAAGGCCGATATTTTCCTATTCTCTTGCTGTTGTCTTCCCATACTGTTGACTGACAATAATCTTTTTTGTGTAGGTGCAGATCGCCACAGCACACAAGATGCTAGGTGCAGTGAGTCCTTGTATCTTGAACGAGCAGCAACTACTCACCTATATCAATTATAGCATCCCGAAGCATTGCGTCTCATGCACAAGTTCATTCTGTCTGAGGTGGATGTCGATGATGCTCCTGAATCTGATTATGAAGACGACTTATCCAATAATCCTGACAACAGTGTGGATGAAGACGACGACGACATCAGCAAGGTGGCGGACAGGGAAGTGTGGACGGATGAGGGACTTCAGATGCTGAGGAACGTTAGAACTGGCACAGAGATGCAAGCTGGTGATGACATGGAGGAAGGTGCGGTGGGAGTTGGTACAGTTGAAGACCCCAATCGACATCCTTCCATCTTTGACGGTGTTATCTTGAAATTCATGGATTCTACCCTTTCCCAACCCACATCACTCCCCTCTACCCGCTCCTCTACCCTTCCTTCCCCTTCCCACTTGGGCCGTACCATCGAAGAAATGTCGTTTCAAGAACAACATCATGCTGAAAACTTTGAACCTAGTCAACACTTGCTGCACCCTCGTCAAGGAGATTGGAAATTAGTCCATGTCAGGATCAAGGTATGCCTCTTCGATTTCTCATTGTATGTGTTTTCTAACGTATCTGTGCATAGCATGGTCTTGCTTTCGATGCTCTCCATTACCTTGCAGTACATGCTCCGAGCCATCTTGTACGATCTGCATTCTTGGTCTCCAGCCCTAGTCACATCTATCTCGAAGTTCGGGCTCTTCTTCCACACAACCACGACCTCCTCTTATTACTCAAGGACACACCTGGCTTGGTATTCCCAGCTTCTGGTCCTCAACATAGCATGGTACCATTATCAGAAGTTTTGGAGCAGGAAGTCCATCTGATTTTGACTCCTCCATTCAATATCCTCATACCTGAAAAGGAGTGGACACAGATGCTGAATCTTGCAAATGTTGAGGCTCTGCTCACTCTGAATCAATGGGTAGTGGTGCAATCAGGCTTGTACAAGGGAGATGTTGGACTTGTCATTGGTCATTCACACAAAGGTTTCGTTATGGGGTCTGGCTTGCGCGCTGATGTTCTGCTCATCCCGCAAGTCGACTTATCCTTCAAACTTGCACACACCCAGCAGAAAGGGGGGGAAAGGAAGCGTAAATGGAGATATCCTCACCCCAAGCCTGAGCTGCTTACTGATGAACAATTTGAATTGCTTGGTCTGCCTCCACCAGAGCCCTTCCCTGAATGTCGAGAGGGATGTTCCTCCTGTCAATATGACCACAGTGAATTCATAATACATGACGGGGGGCATTATGAGGATGGCTATCTCGTTAAACATTACTCGGTCAACAGTCTGTGTCCTGCAGTTTCGATTTCTTCATGCCATGGTATTCTTTTCTCGCAGAATCCTCACATTGATTTGTCATATGGCCTTCCCACTTTACCTTGACCAGACAGCTGGCTATTTGAAGTTGGGGAGATTGTATGACTTCTGAAGCACAGTGGCCTTAACTGCCAGAGTGGGCATATCAAGTCATTACATGACTTTAACTGTGACATTGGGATTGACCTGGAGGTAGTGGCTGGTTCACCTGTTGTTTGCGTGATACTGGTCCCTTACACAGCTATTTGCAAGATTGTGGAGATAGGCCAGTCTGTAGCTGTGGTTGCTGGAACATGCATGGAGGTGCAAGGAATAGTATCTGCAGTCTTGGACTCAGTGGCAGAAATCATTCCGAAGAATGAGATCCTTGTAAGATTTAGTTTGAAAGGTTTGACAAATTTCCACTGATCAATTGTTCACAGCCTATCCAGGTACATGTCAACTCTGTTAAGATTCTTGCAAGTTCTGACCACTATGGTGTGCCACAATTGGAGGTCAATGACAGTCCATTGCGAATTGGTTACTCAGGCAGTGAGCCTTGGATAGGCGAAGAAGTAATGGTTGTTCAAGGTGAATTCAAGGGCCAGCATGGGCGAGTTCAAGGTGTGGATCGGATTTACAACAATAGTGATCCCAGTTTGCAAGAAGCACAGAGTGGCCTCAAGCTCAAAGTGCGTATCAGTACAATTCATTCACTATCTACCCCAATGATTTGGTACGAGTGGCTACGTCATTCGAAGTAGGTGTTTACTTTGTACTGTGGAGAGTCAGGTGTTAAATACGAGCCTATAGAACTGGAAAATTCTTGATGGAAGATTTACCACTGGCTGTTGATGGATCACAGAGCTTCTACGAACTGAATGAAGGGTATGATCACAAATATACTGAAGCAGAACTGAAGCATCAAGATGAGCTGGGGGCTGCCATGCTAGCTTCCAGCATGACTCCTAGACCAAATCCTTCCAAGCTGATTGAAGATGGTTCTGTGTGGGATGTCATGTTCGAGCATAGAGGAACTACAGACCTCTCAGTTCAAGCTTCATCCTACTCTCCTGATCCCACTGTTGCGAGGCTCATGGCTGAGATGGCTGTGAGTATCAACTATGAATCTTGGGCCAATGATTTGCTTGTGGCTGCTGGCTCGCAGAATCAAAGCATTATTGTTGATATCAGTGGTGGGGCTTACGAAGGCAAGAACAAAAAAGTGCACTTGACGCTGTTGGGGAGAATAGTTGTGGTGACCACTCATCCTCCAGGAAACAATAACTGGGTGCCGTTGGACTGTGCTCTGATTACAGACTCAACTCAACGGCCCCAGCTAACTATGGAGAACCGTCTCTTGATCACAATATGAGGGGATGAACATGGACATTTGTTTTGTTGAATTGGCCAAAAATACATAGACGAGGCACAATTGAAAGATAAAGCACTTGTTCTTCTTCAGCGCGTTGAGGTAAACACTGTCAAGAATACTCAGGTAGACATGGGCATGGAAGTCAAGTTGCATCCAAGTGAACTAGCTATTATTGATGACAATGCAAAGCTCCGGGCATTCTCAAACAAGCAGATGGCACCAATTCGTCATGAAGTGAAGGGTAGGCTAGAAATCTAGAGTGGTTTGTGAGAGATCAGACATTTGCAGGATTCCATTACATTTAAGTGCTTTGTAGACTAATGACTATCTTGTATCAATTGATTCTTGGAAGTGTATAATGATCACTAATTGTATATACAACATAGTAATGTACAGCAGAATTTTAAAAAAACCCCTTGAGCGAGTGTCGGCCTCTTCATGGCTCAAGGGACTAGTAGCTGGACTGTACTGCGGTTATCAGTGAAGCCAACAGACGCTCATATGCACTGGTCACCTGAATATCGCGTGAACTTAGGGCCAAATGTCACATTCGGGTTTCTGTCCAAATTTGGACTATCCTCCTCAGATTTTCCTTCCAAACAACTGCAGAAAAATGGCTGCAAAACATGCGGACACATTCTACCTCAGGGGCACCTCAACAAGCTCTCCATGCACCTTGCGCTGCACCTTTGGAACCCCTTACTTCACCTGTCAAAAAAAGAGCGAAGCCAACTGAACCGTCTAAACAGGCTACTTCATGACATGTAAAAACTCAAGAGAAATTGTCTACTGCCCCTCTGGCAGCAGCAACAAGCAGTCCACAGAAAATGGTGGTCCCTATTGTAGAGATTGTAAAGGCATGTTAGATGATTTTGTGGCCTATCGAGAAGGGCTAACCTTGTGCTTATGTAACAGTGAGCGCATCACCAAAATACGGCAATTAACAAGTCGAATGCAAAAGTGACAGACGAAGGTGTGCTGAAAGAAACAGACAGGGAAGTTGAGGAAGTGGAAGGGGCAGACGAAAAGGAGGAAGGAAGGTTCAAGCTGCAGACAAACGAGATAGAGACACCCAGGAACCAAGATACCACCACCGACCATTCTTTGGAACCACATGACAGCCCTACACAGCCAAGGTGAAGCTCTGTACCACCAGGTACTACACCTCAATCTCATGGTTCAGCTCCTCCCCCAGCTCCTTCACCCCCAGCTSSTTCASCTCCTCCCCCAGCTCCTTCACCCCCAGCTCCTGCACTTCCTCCACCTGATACTCCAACTGAGGCACAGCAACCCCAATCCTCGCCACCACCACCTATCAATAAAGCAGGTCCTACTCTAGATTTGTGCACCCTTCCAGCTTCTAAATTCATCCCACTTCGTTTGACGAAGGATTTAGTGGTGCCTAGGACCAAGCAAACTGCTGAGAGCAGTACTCAAAATGTTCACAGTGTGCACATGAATGAAGATGAGCATGTGCATGATGAGGAGTTTGAAAATGAGTGGTGTATTTCACACTACTTGAGCAAGCAAGCCAAGGAATTACAGGTGCAGCGTGTGGAGGAGTGATGGCTTAACAATATCAAAACAACTCAGGGTTTGGAAGCTCATGTGCTTGAGGAGAGGCAGTTGAGAAAGGAGAAGGCAGACCAAAAGGAGGCAGAGAGAAAGGAGTACAAGAGGCTGGACAAGTTCTATAAAGACTATGTGAGCTCGCACAATATGGAGGATGACCAGGATGTTGCAGTGCAGGAGGGTGAGGATGACGAGGATGAGGGTGTTGTAGTGCAGGAGGGTGAGGATGTGGAGGATAAGGTCACTGAGGACAAAGACTCAGAATGGCCTGGCTGTCAGTATACAGATCTGCTGGGCATGAGCGACAAGGAAGCTGTTGGTGATGAAGACAACGGTGATGAAGGTGATGGAGAGAAGGGAGGAGGGGAAGATGGGGAAGATGAAAATGGTGGGCAGCAAGGGAGTGGAGATGATGGTGAGAATGAAGAAGAGGATGGAGACACAGATGGGCAGGTACTTGACCAGGATGTGCTGGAGGGTGAGGATGATGAGAGTGCGGATGAGATAGAAATGAAGTGGAAGTCAGGGGCTATCCCAGCAAAATTGTTAGAGGCTGCACAGAACCTCTGGAACAACTACCTCTATGAGACAGAGACTTTAGTGAAGGAATATGGCCAGAGTTTGCAAGCTGTGGTTGACGTACTTGGGATTTTCAATGCACCACTGCGCATTGTCAATCCATTCAATGCCTGGGAGGTCCATTTCAATGCAATGAGTGGGGAGACAAAACCCAAAGATAGTAAGTAAAATTTATACATTTATTCAATAAAAATGTGCTGAATGCATGCGCTTTTTTAATTTTAATTCTAGTGAGTGCTGTGGATTGGACGAAATATGTGAAGATGAAATACATGGAGGAATTGCAGAAGTGTCTGCCTGAGTTGAAGATCAACAGTGCTGCTGCATGTTGTGAGGCCATGCAGGATATTTTAGAATGGTATGAAAGTCGTTTATTGGAACATATGAAGGGAGGCAAGTGCAAATGTGTCACCATGGCACACGCTCTTCACCTGCTGCTGGCATTGGTATGCTCTACTTTTATTCATTGACTTCAGGAAAGCTGACATGTTTTCCCTTTTTCTTTCAGTCTCAAAAATTGTATGCTGTACATGGTATACATATTTTCAGTTACGCTATCGACCCAAGTATGGACAAGGAGGCACTGCTGGGGAGTTGCGTGTGGGGTGCTACAGTGGACTACTTCACTGTGCGTGGAAAATACGAAACCCAGATCACTGAGCAATTGAATGAATTCCTCATGATATTCCAGTAAGTCTATCTTGTGTTCTCATTACAGGTTCGGTTTTGCTCATGCCAGGTAATAGTATGGTGGAAATAGAGAAGAGAACTCAAGACGCCACACTACATACCATGGGGCTTGAATTTCACCAGTGGAAGGGTGAAACACTGGTCAGTATGTACTGCTGCTTGATTATTGTGATTTTTCACTATGAATGTGGTAAGGATGCGATGTTTTTGTACAAGTGAGGTTTCTCAATGTCTAATTATGCTTCTTAGAACAACTGGGTATGAAGAAATCATTGGGGCCTACACAGTGGGTGGATCAAGCATGGAAAGATCGAGTTTGTATTGTGAATTGGCCCACTGGGGTCCCATTTCCCAAAGCAGAGGTGAAAAGGATAAAAAACCTGAGTTTGGAAGAGCTAGTGTCAGTTGTTTTGCCTTGGAAGGCATATATTACTCAGGCAGTAAATGTGTCGACAGAGAAATTAGGTTTGTTGAAGCTGAAGGAAGGTCTGGAGGAAGAGGGGGATGAGGACAATGTAGATGCAAAGCTTTCAGAGGCTTATACTGCCCTCTGTCATGTGGAGCAATGGGGAGATGGTAAGCAAAGCCCTTGGGTATTCTTTCTGGCACTGACCATTTCGTTTCAGATGAACCGGAGGAGTTTGAGGACATGGGTGATGTCCCTTTGGTATACGACTGCGACAACAATGTGATAGCAACAGTTCAGCAGTCACTGGTTTGGTGCAAGAAGTACAATCTGGATTTCAACATTGAAGATGCTAGGCATCACAAGGCCTCCAAGGGGAAGCACAACCTGTCTTGGGGTCAAGAGCAGAAGAAGGTGGGCTCAGAGGAGTCTGCGGAGGAGTTGGAGGATGAGGACAAGGATGAGGAATGGGAGGAGGATGGAAAGGATAGTGAGGAGGAGGAGCAGGAGGAGCAGGAGCAGGAGGAGCAGGAGGAGCAGGAGTGGAGTGGGGAGGGAATTCAGGAGTGTGAAAGTGAGCAGGGGAGTGTTGAAAGGGGCTGTCAGATGGGGAGGCGGGGTCATGATGGGTGTGTACATCGAACATGCTCAATGCGAGTTCCTAGCAGTGACAACAAGAGCAGTTCACTTGAGCAGCCTCCTCCTACAAAGCTGAGACACCGAGATGCGCACCATAACAAGAATGGGAGTAACTCTCTTGAGTGTCCTCCCACCTGGCCTCCTCCCACCCGGCCTCCTCCCACCTGGCCTCCTCCCACCTGGCCTCCTCCCACCCAGACTCCTCCCACCTGGCCTCCTCCCACCAGGCCACCTCCCACCAGGCCTCCTCCCACCAGGCCTCCTCCTACAAAGCCAAGACATGGAGGCATACACCACGACAAGGATGGGAGTACCTCACTTGGGCGTCCTCCCACTAGGAAGACTGGGAAGCGGGTCCAGGAGAGCTGTTCGTGTTCTAACGAATACACTCGTCCAAGGAAGCAGATCACTTTTGACCCACAAGCAACTTCAACGCCATGTTCTCCTAGCCCTGTACGTGCACCACCCAAGACACACAAAACAAAGTTGAAGCTGGATCCAGTGCTGCCTGAGCATCACAGGGGTACAGGAAAGGCAAGAACAGTCCAGAAGGTTGACAAAGGGAAGAAGCATGCTGCAATGCCAGATTCGGATGATGAGAATCACAATCGGCATGTGAAGAGGCATCAGAATGGGTCGCATAAGGGTAGATACTGGGTGGATGAGAATGGGGCTGGCCCATCAGGGCTGCATTAATCTTGGTATGCATTTTTCTATGTTTTACTGCTGTCTACATGTATGGAGCCATGTAGATAGTATACTTCAATGTCTCCATGGACAGTATTATACTTGATATTTTAAGTAGCACATTTGATTGTAGGTTTCTACATGTATAGAGCCATGTAGATAGTATCCTTGATGCCTCTATGGACAGTATCTATAGATCATATTTAATATATTGAATTGTTTATATGCTGGAGAGATGTTCTGAGGTGCTTGACATGAGTGAGAATAACAAGAATACTAAGAATTTACATTCACTGCCTAATTCTTTATGATGACTCAGGCCCATGAAATAGAATACAAGTCAACATGATACAGGGGATGATCAGAGAGCAGGGATGTCCTTGCCCTGGGCTACATGTGCAGGGATGTCCTTGCTATCTGCTAAGAAGAATGCAGGGATGTCCTCACAAAACAGGGACATCCATAGAGGAAAGGGATGTCCTTACAGCCAATAGGGACATCCATGGAGGAAAGGGATGTCCTTACAGCCAATAGGGATATCCTGGGGCATTAAGGACAGACTGCAGGGATGGACTTGGGTGTTAAGGACAGCCAGCAGGGATGGACTTGGGTGTTAAGGACAGCCAGCAGGGATGGTCTTAAATGGCAGGGACATCCTTAATTGATCTACAAGCCCTAAGGACATCCTTATCATACTAGTGAAAGCACTAAGGACATTCTCACTTAGAATATAGGATACTTAGTATCTAGATACATTTGAATGTTTATTCAAACAGCCTATTGTGCTATCAAAGTTTGAGCATGTCAGATAGACTAAGATGCAAGTAAAGTTAGATAATACATTATGCAAACCATCAACAGTTGGATATGTGTAGGTGGTGATATATTATGGCAATATCACACAAAGGCATACTGAAAGGTGGTCTGATACAAATTTGTATTATACACTATACATAGTAATGATGAATGGTCATGAATATACAAGGTATACTTGGTGCATGAAAGAGCCAGACAAAAGGTAGGAGGGATGTCCTTAATGTGGACTTCTGGCACTCCTGTCACATCACACTCCATGGACATCCCTGGGACTTGCCATATAGGGACGTCCTTACTGCCAGGCCCAGGGATGGCCCAAGGACAAACCCCTAGTTAGGGGGGAATATGTCACTCTTAAATGTAGCCTAAGTTGGCCCAGGGGGGGGGCTGCCTGAAGTGCTTATATGCCAGATGTTGCTCAGTATACTAGTCCTCTGTCAATAATGACAAGGAACGACATACCTTTTGCTTGGTTACCGACACATGAAACATGCTTCCAGTACATCAAACATTTGGCTACCAAGGCTCCAATATTGAAGCTGGTAGATCTGTCAAAGGATGAACCCATATGAGTTATATGCAACACCTCCGTATCTGGAGTTGGTGCCATGTATGGTCAAGGACCAACTTGGCAGACATGTCACCCTGCAGGCTTCATGTCAAAGAAATTTACTGCAGCCCAACACAACTATCGTGTGTTTGAGCTGGAAACACTAGCTATTCTAGAAGCTCTTCTCAAATGGGAAGATAAACTCCTAGGATATCACGTCCATGTGGTTACAGACCACAAGGCTCTTGAGTTTTTCTTAACTCAGAAACAACTTTCTAGTCACCAAGCATGATGGATGGAATATCT
>RCHF01004646.1:0-10511 GCA_003987895.1 Neonothopanus nambi | reverse complement strand
AAGCTTTCAGAGAAATGCTGCGCATTCTTCTTTAACTGTTCTGCCATCTGAGCGAGTTGCTCTGACATAGCTTCGTGTCGGGCTCTCGAGTTTTCTAAGAATGCGCCTGTGGCCACGGAGGTGGACTTTGAGGCTGTTGGGACTGTTGGTGGTATGAGGGTAGGTATGGGCGATGCAAAACTTGATGAAGGGAGAGGCGGCTCGGAAGGCGAGGTGAGAAGATTGTCGGTGGGCATTTCTTGCTCTGCAGATTCTAAAGTTGACGCTGTTTCGATTTCAAGGGGAGGAGGGGCTGGTATGGGTATGTTCGACAGAAATGGTGTCGGCCGCTTCGGTTTAGGTGCAGAACGCTAAGGCCTTGAATGAGGCAATGAGAATATTAAACAATGAGATTCTTACTTGTTCAACGGACTTCAGAAATGCCTCGAAACCTTCCAAGTTTGTTCGAATATCATTATAGCGTTTCTCATCTGGTCTAAGAAACACGAGCGAAAATCAGCGAACCTGTCTCGCGTCAAAGGTGCAATAGAACATACGAAGAGATGCCGGCCAGCTCCACGTTTCTCAATAGTCGTTTTGCGAACTTGACAGTCTTTGCATCTGTTAGTTTCCATTGTACGATGAAGAGCAAAAGTCACTGACCTGCAACGTAGCCAGCGACCGCATCCACAAGTTGTTCTGTTCAGTACCCTCCCAGTCTTCATCAGCCACCGACTTCTCGAGTCTTCGTATTAGTCGACTTAAGTTTATCTCATCATGTCGAGCTTGCTCTTTCAAGAAAACCATTGCAAGTGTGCACTCGCGGACTCGGAGGCCAGCCCCACTGTGTGGTGTCTGAGGAGGTGTCGCGTCACGCACAGCCTGAGCTGGTCCCTATTTCCGAACCGCCGGGCGCGCCGCGCGACAATGGCCGCATATTGCCCGTCCAACTTCGTCCATCACTGCTCTCAAGAACAAAGCTGCTGGCGCCGCTGTTTGGACCATGCCGTGCGTGGAGACTTTAGACGATACGAATTCGGAACCATGCTCATGCGCTCGGTATCACTGCGAAAGGTTTCGCATCGTTGAAACGTTTACCAAGGCCTTTCTTGATTTAGTAGTCTTTCAGTAAATCTCTCGCTCACCGCCACTATGTTGCAGGGCAGCAACTACGGGTCGTCAATCGGACTGCAAGGAAACGCCAAAACTCACCTTCTGTACTTTTAAGCTCAGCAGGACGCTTCGAACTGATATGGTTCTCTTACCTGTAGAACCTCGGTCAAGAGTACCAATGTTGACCCTCAGCTACACTGGACGTTCATCAGCGCTCTTGAACTCAGTTTTTCTATTGAATTTCTGCCGGAGTAATTCATTATAGTGCAATTCTATGGCGATTCTGGTCCTTCTCAACTTTAATTTGCTGCCTGCATACAAATATATCAATTCTCAACTTCTCAAGTGTTTCGCTAGCCAAACTACATCGTGATTATGGACTAGCAGCACAGCTTTGACGTGCTCCTCTACCTCCGGTCAACTCAAAAAAACAAAGACTTGGCGAGAAAATTTTCTATGATAGCCAGCCATGGCCGCATTTCTTCTCCCGCACTTCTTTGGCCATTCTTTCAAGTCTCAAGACGGCGTGTATTTGCCGGAAAGATATGACGCACATTCGAACTACTTACAATCATTGTAATGGATACAGCATCGGGGACTCGGGGAATTCAAGAGTCAAAACATATTTAAGAGGAACCAAGTGCCTCCTCGACCTTCATTCGACCTTTTCGTTCGACTTCTTTTCTCTTTGTTCCTTTGGTCTCCTGGCCTCTTCTATCTCTCGCAATGAAGTTCGCTGCCATTTTCGCCTTCGCTGCTCTACAGATTTCAGCCGCTTCCGCGCTTGCTATCAACGCTCGTGCGGGAGCCCCGGGAGATGGACCTGCCGCATGCGCTCAGCTCAAAGAAAATGAAAGCACCCAGACTTACAACGGCTTGTATAGTGATGCTTGTGTCCTGCTGGTATGGCGAGTTTGCTGATGTATCATTAACTATCATTACTTAAACGCGAATCTTCCAGGTTAACAACTGCCAGGAACAAGTCAATGCTACTCAGACAACTGTTGTTTGGGGTGTACGAACCTGTGTTGCTGCAGCTACCTGCTATGGGGTAGGTCTCTCCAAACACCTTTCGTGAAATCTTCAAGTTTTCTGATTGTCAATGTGTAGACCATACGCACTTTTGAATTAGCTCAATGTGCCAATGAGAACATCACCGTGAGCGAGGATGATACTGATGACCACCTTGATTATAACGTCAGTTTTCCTTTCCATTGAAGTGCCACTGAGTTTCTTACACATAGCCTTAGATTTATGCTCTCATCGTCGGAGATTGCGCTTGGCAAGAGGGAGGATGTCCTATCACACAACAAAACTACATTGACTTCATATACGGGACACTCTCTGCTATTGGATCCACCGTCTGGCCTGCGTATGTCTTTCCTCTGAAACGATCATCGTTCCCACCACTCATTTACCATTGTACAGCTCCGCCGACCAAGTCGTCACCACCTGGTGGGACCCTATCAAGACTTGGGCTGCTACTGGTGACACTGTTCCGTACCATAACTTCGATGACTGGCTCCACTATTCCAACTCCCAGTAAATGAGGGGCCAGCTTTTCTTTTTTTTTAAAAAAAAAAAACTAGTCATACCCTTCCACTCATTAAAACCCGGACTTTTATCGTACACAGTAGTGTCTTATAATGCATACGTTGATTTCACTGCGAAAGTTTTCGCATCGTTCAACCGTTCACCAAGATCTTTTTTTCGACCGCAAGAAAGCGCCAAAACTCACCTCCTGTACTTAAGCTCAACAGGACGCTTCGAGCTGATATGCATCTCTCACCTGTAGAACCTCGGTCAAGATCCGCCCATTCCGTTATTGTTATATACCGAACCAAGCCGGCCGCAAAAAGATGAATATGTTCATAGAACGCGAAACTGAAGGTAAATACACTAATAAGAGTCGAAAAAAAAGACATGTCAAAGAAAGAAAGCCCATAGGTACCGTACTTGGCTATTTGTGAATAAATATATGT
This sequence comes from Neonothopanus nambi, assembly GCA_003987895.1. Taxonomy (NCBI): domain Eukaryota; kingdom Fungi; phylum Basidiomycota; class Agaricomycetes; order Agaricales; family Omphalotaceae; genus Neonothopanus; species Neonothopanus nambi. Next base: position 7,437 of record RCHF01004646.1, on the reverse strand, counting down.
ACAATACGTGGTCAGTCCTACCATCCATGGAGCCTACAATATCCTCTACATGTTCTCTACATGTAAAAATAAAACACAACCAGGCTTTAGCAGCACTTGCTTCCCTGGGTTGCTTTGGGGTCTACGCTAGGGCCAACGCTGATACTTGGACCTGGGTCCACGACATCCTTAGTTGACGACTCGAGCGATTTGCTCGATACAATCCGGTAGATATCTAAGGAAGGGAATAAAATCGGGCTTGAGTTTGGTTCGGCTCGGAGCCAGCGGACGAAAACGACCCACCAGTGAGAATGGTCTGGAAAGCCGACTCGACATTCGAAGCGTCCAGCGCTGATGTCTCAATGAACGACAATCCGTTCTCCGCTAATCGCGCGGAATAGTATTTGATCAGAGGCTATCGGAACACATGAAACAGGTGGACATACTTGAAAATGCCTTTGCTTCATCCGTTGGCACTGCTCTCAAGTGCTTCAAATCGCTCTTGTTTCCTACCAGCATAATGACGATGTTTGAGTCGGCGTGATCCCGCAGTTCCTTCAACCACCGGGTGACGTTGACGTAGGTCGCATGTTTGGCAATATCGTATACTAGAAGTGCACCGACTGCCCCTCGGTAATAGCTGAGCCGGAAAAAGGATATGAGCGAGAGTTCAGAGATCCAACTGGAGATACTGACGCAGATGTTATTGCTCGATAACGCTCCTGTCCAGCTGAACAATGGAGAAAGAGAATTAGAAAGAGTCCGAGAAAGGCGGTTCAGACACTGAAGCGCTGCTACAGCTCCGGTGACCGGAACAACAGCCAGACCGACAGCAGAGCTTGGGTCCACGTAGGCGATAGAGACGAATGCTCACCTGTATCCCAAATCTGCGCCTTAACAGTCTTTCCATCGACATTAATCGACCGTGTCGCAAATTCAACACCAATCGTGGATTTCGATTCCAAGTTGAACTCGTTACGTGTGAACCGCGAAAGCACTGGGAAGAAGCGAGATGAGACGCTCAGCGAGAGTTATCAGATTGCATAGAGAATCATACAGTTTCTGTCAAGATGCATGTCCAAAATGAGCAATTAGCAGAATGAGGCGGAGTCTCGTAAAGACGTACGACTTTCCGACACCAGAGTCTCCGATGAGAACAACCTAAACATTCAATTCCATCGTCAATAAGTTGTAGCTCTTGCAAGAATTCGAGAAGATGCGTACTTTGAAAAGGTAGTCGTAGTTGCTGCCTTCAGTCATTGTGAGTGAGATAGATGAAGTAAAAGAGTAAGCTATAAAGAGGTAGGTGAACAAGAGGAGGCGCGGCTGAGGAGGTGTGCGCTATATGATGTCGGAGATTGAAAGACGAAACTGAACAAGGACTCTACAACTCTGCTCTTGTTGCTACGGTTACCCTCTTTGGTCCCATATCCTCCTTGACTGCAGTGCACATATGTACACCTCTGATACACTTTGTCAAATGGCTCTAGATTCTTTGGGATATGAATCCAGCGTGCAGTACCATGTTGTACTGCTCAGGCCGGCGGCAACTTGACGCGGCTGAGCAGCGTCAATCATGTCAATGAAAACTTTGAAATTATACTGGATGCCATGGCTGCGTCAACTTTCGAAAACCCGTCAAGCGACACTCTTCGCTCTTTATTGGTCTCATAGCCCTTTCTTTGAAGAACTTGGGTGATCATGAGCTACACTTGGCGGTCGAACCGGGCCGCAGAGAGGGTATAACTTGCCAGTGAAGCTCGCAATCGCTTCATCTCAAATAATGTCTGCTCCTCACTCGAAGAGAATTTGTCAGATAATCAAGGTGTGTAGATCAATAACTACCAGGTTCCTCGACTTTTACGATTGTCTTGTTTGTAGCTGAAACCCTCCGCGGTGGATGAATACAAATCTATTCATGCTGCTGTCTGGCCAGGTGTCCTTGCAGCACTCGAGCGGGCGCACATAGTGGACTATTCCATCAACTATTACCCACCTTTGCAGCTACTCATAGCTACGATGAAATACACCGGATCAGATTACGAAGCCGACATGAAGAAGGTCGCAGAAGATCCTGAGACGCAGCGGTGGTGGGCTGTGACAGATAAGATGCAGGAGAGCTTCAATGAAGGCGCTGAGGGCAGCGGAAAGGATGTGCCTTGGTGGACAGTAAGTATCGCTGGTACCCTGTTTGTTGGTGATCTTACAACCTATTTTCACGCAGGAAGTTGAGGAAGTATTCAGGTTTGATGGTGAGGTGTAAACGAAACGAAACCTGAAGAGGGGAAGTGACATTAATGCCCTCGTACATTGGTGTTCTGTGTAATTCGGTCCTCGTGCAATAAAGAAGTCGTCACGACTGATACAACCTGGCCAGTGCAGGCGTCCTACAGCTGCTTGAGTGGTTGAAGAGTCTCCGTAACGGTTCGTCAAAACTAGGACGACCAGAGGCGCTCCAATAAATGGGTGGGTAGTGCTCGATATCCTCGCAAAGGAAACGAGCTAATCTCGAGCGGTGAATTCGTTGCCTCTGCGACGCAGGTGCGCCGGTGGTTCAATATCAACTTTCAAAGCAGCACTTGGGAGCTACTCAATAACGGTTGGTTTGACTTCCTTGTGTGTTAAATGGCGGGGCTCCGGCACCTTCAGGACTTGTTCGAGCAGATAGCAGATTGGCTGGAGATTATGGAGGTACTGTCAACCAAACTGGATGCTCTCATCAATTATCACGTACCAAGGAGGTATCACTGTTTGATTCAACCTCAGTGGTCATTCATTCATGCAGAATTCAACTAAGTGTATTGTAAAAACGAAACAGCTGAGCTATACGTATATACTATATATTTAATGATAAATTGTAATATGTTTGTGTGTATGGTAGTACAAAAGGTCTGAGAGGAAGGCGACAGAAAAACATGTGGGCAAAAAAAAAAAGAGGAAAGAGGGGTCATGTCATGACGCTAAAGTTTGAGTCTCTTCCGAGAAGGCTCGCCAGTGTCTGGTACCGATATCTCGCCTCGTTGTCTCTGCGACTCGTCCAAAAAGGCACTGGCTGACATGTTTCCAACCGTATCTTGATGTTCCTGCTTTGCAAGGTCCTCGAAGACTCCGTCATGAATGAACGTAATTGAATCAACCTCCTCTACGAGTCCTCAGCCATTTTCCCCTCGACCACTGCGGAAGCCTCGGTAGATTCATCTTCATCTTCTGAACTATCTTCCAGCTGCCACTCGCCTCCAGGGGTAAATGCTGTACGAATACGACGCAATTCGGCTTTACGTCGTTCTAGCTCTTGTGTTGCACTCGCACTGCGTTCGGGAGGGTTCTTCTCCAACTTGTTGACTCCTTCCTGCAATACGGCTATGACCGATGTGTGTATATGGTCATATTCCAGTGCTCGATAGCGGTAGGCAAGGCGTAGTAATTCGAACCACTTCTGGATCACATCCTTCATCTCCGCCCAGTAAGGGTGAATAGTGTCGAGAAAGAACTCCTTGAAGTGATGACTGTGAGTATACATCCAATATTTCATGCTAGTCATCTCCGCACGGTCAGGATGCTCAAACATATGGTAGACAACGCTACTTAGAAGGTCAAGTGATTCTTTCTCTTGGCCAAGGGAGATCCAGTCGAACTCGGAGCGTAGAATTCCTCCTCCGCCTCCTCTTGTCAGACATATCCAGAGGACGACAAGAAATAGGGAGTCCATGTCGTGGATAGCGTCGTGTTCCAGTCTTCCTACATCTTTGCATGGTCCTGGTATGTAGAATGTTGAGTAAAATCGACCCAATCTTTCATGGCTCACGAAGGGGAGGGTACCCTGTGCCATAATGTTATAACATGAGGATAATACCATTCGAAAAGAAAACAGAACTCGCATACCAGGTGAACTCGCTGGGCTTCGTCTTTACCAGGTATCGGTCGATCATAATCCTGAACCATAGCATCAAATAAGCTGGTGCCTCTGACAAGAGAATAAGATGAAAAGCACCTTATACTGGTCCCACCCAAGGATTTGAAGCGTAACCCTTGTACAGTCTTCGGGTATTTCTTTACTCTCAATGACGTCCTCGATGTAGGTTGGGAAGTAAGTTAGCTCATAGCCTAACTCACAGAAAGTATTCGCAGCCATATTCATTACGTCATCATCTACCTGAAAGGGGGCAAAAAATTGACCAAATTGGACGAGTTGGTCTCTCTTTGGCCAAGTAGAGATCTTGAAAGCTGAATCGTCTTCGCCATTAGGTTTGCCTTCATATTGAGGATCAGAGGAAACCGCGATCTTCCTCGTGTCCTCATAGTAGACAGCTAGGTGGAGGTCAATAAGAACACCTCTCGTGTCATCCACCTCTTCATCGTTCTTAGGACAGATCAAGATGTTGCCAATGCTCGGATCGCCCCATACAATGCCTCCGTCCTTGAACATAAATTCCATCCCTGTACAAGATATTAGTGATACAGAGCATGTTGATGCACGATATAACCTTCTTACCTTTACAGATATCGAGAGTAATTTTGAGCAACTCCAGCGAATCGCAGGCTCTTCTGATCCCAAATCCGAAATTTGACACGATCAAACGGTGCAATGCTCGTGCCATGACAGGCTTAATTCTCCTGCCGTCTGTCGAACTAGCCTCGCTTTCTTTATTCCTGGACCGCCGTGCTTTTCGACTTCGAGGCAGATTGTATTCGAAATCTGTAAGCTCCTGCTCGAAACCATGTCGGATTCTCTTCACGGTATTGTCAACTTTCCCATCGACCGTTACCAAGCCAGAGTAAGGAACGTGTCCCACATATCGTCGCCCATCCAAGTTCAATGGGAGGATGTTATAAAGATCTGCCTCAGATTTGGCGTCGTCAGCGTCGGCTTGAATTCCTAGCCACTGTTGCTTTAGAACATAGATCTACATATAATCCTGTTAGATAACATTTAATGGATGAATTAAATGCTACCTGTTTTTTCGGGTTCGTGATCTCGTCCAAGCTTACTGCCTCCCAAACCAGAGAAGCTCGCCCGGCAATATAATCGGCATGGACGAGTTTGAGGGCTTTGACGGTGACAAATTGTTTACCATTAACCTCAATTTGCCATGGGATACAATAGCGGTCGCGTTGCATCTGTTTGCGGGTCCGTTTGTAGGACTCTATACTTGGCTTGCCTGGGCCTTGATAGATCATCATAGTTGGGTCCCAGCCCAGCTGAGATCGTGAAAGTATGGCGAAGCCTCCAATAATGCGAATAAAATCTTCGGGGTCCTAAGTGCAGACATGTGCAGGAACGTTACCACTAAGTATGAGAAAGTGACATACCTCGTTTATACAAACTACGCGTTTCATACCGAAAGCGCCGCTACGGTCGCACCCCCAAACTTGAATATTCGTTCCACATACTGCAAAGCTAAGTATGAACCTTCGGTCCAGTTGGTCTCGAAACAATTGCTTCATATGGTCACATAGTTGAATGACGGTATCCCAGGAGACGCGCCATTCCGACTTAACCTCACATATAGCATGAATTTGCAGCCAGAGGACTTCTATCTGCTTTTTCTGAGCAAGCATGAGTGAGGCAATTTGGGAGGCGCGCGCAATAAAAAGACTCACAGATTCCTCTATCTTCATTTTCAAATCCTTACTATGATTGGCCAGCATGGAGTCATCCGATTTTGTGTCGATCGCAGCATCATCGATATATGCATATGCATCATCCTTCGCTGGCGCCCATTTCCCCGTGTCCCGCAAGAGTTTGATTTGTTCTTTGACTTCGCTACGCTGGGCTTCGAGCTTCTGCAAATGCTTGATAGTGTCGACCAATTCTTTCTGGAAAGCCCCAAAGACGATATCAGGCCGTATCAGAGGCGCCTCCTGGTCCCCAGACCCGGGTGATTCGGAATGAATGTCGAGCCAAAAGTCTGATAGTGAGTCCCTCTTCTTCTCCACCTTCTTTCGAAACTCCTCAATTGGCCACTTCCCGTCATGCTCCTCGTACACCAGACTAGCCGCCGCAATTGTGTTGAACAAACGGCAAAACGGAGCGTAAAGTTCCTTCCTCAACAGTGGTCCGCTAAAGTCCGGCAAATCTGTCCATTTTTTCCCCGCCTTGTCGAATATCGGAGATGGTCCTTCGCTCAGACCTTCTAGGAGGTGCCTTGGCATAGATGATGGGACAGGAAAGAATTTTAGCAAAAATGTCGGATCGTCAATCCAGCGGCCGAAGTTAGCAAGCTCATGAGCCGTTTCGCCTTCAAATGGGTCTTGAGTCTGCTGATACATGTCTGACGACAACGTTTCGTTAAAGAGCCCTTTTCACTTCCCAGTGCCCAAAGTTCTGCGGTAGTCGATGTTTTTCCAGGAAATCAGATTGAGCAATGGATTTAGAAAAGCTTTTCAGTCTGGGTACGCTGACTCATGAGTCATGAGTCATCGTTGTCAACAATAGTACATAAATACTGCTCCTATTTCAAGTTCAACCTGGTTCCAACTATTCCAACTACACCATCTCTTGGACCGTTACTAGTACATACTGACTACTCATTTGCTCCATTCATGCTGAGATGACCAGGCTCTCTGCGCGCTTGCAAGCAAAAAGGCAGGCTATTTCCCAAGCAGAGCTTGAAGTTGATGCCTCGGCTGTGGAGTCCGACGCCGACGAGCAGCAAGCTTGTGTCACTGGGTCTAAGCAGGAGGACGCGTATGAGGAGAGTTCCGACGAGGACTTTGATGACGAACACGACAAAAAGCGAGTTAGGACGTCTAGGTCAGGTCGTAAACGCGCAATTCGAAAGAAAGCGAGTAAATCGGCCGACGCGAAAACTGATGGACAAGGTGCCGTCGTTGCAGAGTCAAGCAAACGAGCACGAAAACTTCCTGCGGACCAGAGGTTCAAGAAAGTCAGAGGAAAACTCGGTCTTTTGGATAAACTTGTCACTGATGTTCCAGTTGAAGTCGTCTTTGAGGTTTGTTCTCTGATCATCCGATGCTATTCATTGTGGCTAATTTGCGCAACAGGTCTTCAGTTATTTACAACCTGCTGATATCCTGCAACTAGCTCGAACATCCAAGGAGCTTCGCAATATGCTCATGAACAAGTCATCGGAATCGATCTGGCGTGCAGCTCGTGCGAATGTGCCAAGTCTTCCTCCACTTCCTCAGGATTTAAATGAAGCTCAATATGCAAATCTTATGTTTTTTCCTCATTGTCATGTAAGTTTAGTTCCGAAAGCGGTAGACCTGTTTTCTGAGTTATCCCACTTTTTTTCTCAGTTTTGTATGCATAAAGGCCGTTGTGAGAACGTTAGCTGGGAATATCGCGTACGCTGCTGTAAGAAGTGCGAAGAAGATGTGTATGTCCCTTTTTGACTCGCCTACCCAGCTTATATGTTGAAGTTCATTTGTAGGTTTCATCAGCCTCTTGACATCATTGCAATCGAAGACGGAGAATTGGGCCCATTCAACGAGATA
>RCHF01004645.1:0-17617 GCA_003987895.1 Neonothopanus nambi | reverse complement strand
GTGAAAACAGGGATGTCATTCTCATAGATGGTTACAGGCGTCGTTATATTGCATCTCCTATTAATTCCGGGTACAGCGTTTGTTGTCGGTGGTGCACGAGTCATGCACCAAGACCTACACCCTCATCTAACCCAACTCAATCACTCGTTACTTGTCATGGGGTACGTTCTTTCTTTTGATGATTGCAGTTATTGAATTGTCTAACAATCTCCCTTAAAGAGTACTCTCCCTGCTATTGCCCGCTGCCTTCTTTGCCGCGCTAGATCGTGGAACCGTGTCCCTCTCTGACGCACCGAATAACGAGTATATCGTGAACGATGCCATGCGTCAAACATTTTTGACAATGAGTCGAGGTTTGGCTATCATACTCCTTGCTGTGTAAGTCTTCGAGAATGCCCCTTTCGCCCTTGCAACTAACAGTTCTTGGGACAGTTATGTCGCCTCTCGAATCTTCCTACACGATCCTCCTGGTGAAGATAACGCATTCACTGCTCACCCAGATGCACCTTTAGCCTTACTCGATGAGGAAGAACATCTTATAAATGGCGAGCCGGAAGTCAGTCAATGGGTGTGCATAGGTATGCTTGCTGTTACAATTGCTTTAATGGCTGCAACCGCAGAATGGGTATGTTGTTAGGCCGTCTCCCTGACCTCACTAATGTCCACTTTCAGTTAGTCGATAGTATCGAGTTTGTTCGCGAGGCGGGAGGTATTGGAGAAGAGTAAGTCAAACAATATCTCTAGTACACCTCGAGCTGAATTGGTCCTCTTATTTTTCGCAGATGGTTTGGGCTCATCTTATTGCCCATCGTATCTTTTGCTGCAGATGGGATGATTGCAATTGTATACTTCTGCCGATACGTTGTTGAGTCAGCGCTTGGCCGGAAAACGCCTCCAGCTACCCTGGCGAAAGCGCGCGCAATCGATCTCTCTATTCAGTTCATCCTCTTTTGGATGCCCTTTATTGTTTTACTTGGATGGTGGACGAATCGACCGATGTCATTGCTTTTTGGTAAGTTAGATTGAGCAAGAGGTGTCGATTGGCCCAGACTTACGCCCCATAGACTTCTTCGAAGTAGCGATTGTGATTGGTGCATGTTTCCTCGTGAACTATGTTACGGCGGATGCGAAGACCAACTGGGCGGAAGGTTTTGCGATGGTGTCATTCTACTTCATGATCGTAAGTGTCATTCGCGATACCATGGAAAACTAGCTGATGAATCCCAAATGTTCAGGCCTTGACTACATGGTTCTACACAGGAGAGAAAGAAATCGAGCAACTTTTGGCCTTTGGGAGGTGCACGAGCGAGGTGGCGACTGAGTGAACATGTTGTACAGGTGAAGTCATGGACATTTGGAATCCCATAAACTATTGGATAGTCTGCATAATATACATAATCGGTAGATAGCTACCAAACAATATGCGAGGACGCACGAGATATTATCTCTGCTCTGTTCGCGGTTCTGGAAGACGTATTTAGTAATTCGCTAGTATTGAAGATTGTTAATAACTTACGACTCCACTGTACACTTAAAATCAAGTTGTCGTAGCCTTTTCCGTTGATCTTTTCCATGGCCCTTTGGGCAACAGCTCTGTCCTCGAAACTGACAAACGCGAAGCCCTTTCCAGCACCAGTCTCCCGATCACGACCAACATACACTCTAGCGACACGGCCAAAGACACCAAACAATTCCCGGAGATCGTTTTCTTGGGTATCTTCTGAAATATTTGTGACACGGAGTGTTGGTAGATCATCTCTGCTTCCGCCAGGTCCGCGCATCGATTCTCCCGCTCCGCGAGCGCCAGCACGCATAGACGGAGGAATGTACTTTCCACCAGAAGAAGCACCTGGACCAGGCGGTGCAGAGTCTGACGGAGGCATTGTGTCGTCATCAAGACCAAGGCCAGTGTCTGGAATAAAAGGTTAGCAACATCAGGAACGTCAGAGTGCCTTGAACGAACCGTTGCTTTCAAGTCCACCAAGAGTGTCCTTATAGGGACATTTTGCTGTGAAATGATCACCCTTGCACAGTCGGCAGACAACCTTGCCACCGGTAGCTGCTCGTACGGGTTTCTTTTCTTCCTGGTTTTGTTCAGCCTCACCAGCCTGCAAGCAAGATCTGATTAGTACAATCTTTATAGGAAGACGATGGACAGCCGCACCTTGTTTCCAGCACTGATGATTAGATTGACATTCTCTCCTACAGTTGTCGTTGCTCGATCTGGCCCACTCGGCTTGCCTCTCTCTGCACCAAACTTGGCCCACTTCGCCCGTTCTGCGACTTGATGATCGACGACTGATTTTTGTAGAGTTCGTTTGATTTTGCGAGTGATCTTGGGTGGACACATAGGAATGACAAACGAGTGGCTTCAATGATAGATGGCACGCACTTTCACTTTCTTTCCCTGTTCGTTGACGGTGAATTCGATAGTGGTTCTAATTCCGTTCTCATCGATGAAATCTTGCTGCTCTGTTTTGGGTCAGAATACGAAGTGGTTATCGCATAAAGAAAAAAACTACCTTGCTCATCGACATCATCTGCCCAGGAAGTTTTTACTCTGAAAGAAAAAATGTAAGTCGAGCTGTTGTCTGAGAGTAAATTCAAGCCCTCACGCTGTAGACATGATAGATAGAGGGTAAGGTCTAAGAGTGGCCAAGTTCTGGAAGTTGGTACTTGAATACAATCGAAGTACAAAGGACGGAAAATGCGAACGAAAGTGGACCGTGCGCTGCGTGGGAACTTTATGCTTCAAAAGGAAGCTATGATACTATATATGGCAATCTTCCTCTCTTTGTCTCGGCAGGTCTGCTGTTCACCAGAATCGCCTTTTATCCAAATGACAAGTTCATTCATATACATAGCTGTAACGGTACCGCTGTGATACTCGTCGCCCGCTCAATTGAAAGCTGGCAGTGGATTCCTTTGCTATGAACTCGGAGCTCCTCCCCGTTCCAAGGCTCCAATAGCACTGGTTTTCGCGGACCGTTGCGGCGAACATTGAACAATTGTAAGCAATAGCAGTGATTTGTTTATCGATAGTAGGGGTTTCGTTGCTTGTGTTCTCATCTTGCAAGATACACATCTACCATGTTATGGTCTTGTAGCCTGCAGTGTCTTGAACTCGGTATGCCCTAAATTCTGATTACAAGGAACAAAGCTTGGCTGAACCTGTCCGCAGTCTCCGGGGATGGGCGTTTGGATCTACCACACGCACATCAAAGTTTTCATCAAAACATCCCCTCCTGGACCCTGGTACTGCAAGGCTATGCACGGTTGGGACAGTATACAAAAGTAACATGACGAATCCGACATCTCCCTTCGTTCCCTCGCGCAGTGCGCTCACCATACGTTTCTCGGGTTGGAGCTGGGCTCACTCATTATCATGGATCCTCAGGGAGGACGCCAGATGAATCAGCATCACCAGCGAGCAATGGATTTGCTCAATCAATCTGTGCCTGCTAACAATGCCAACGCCAACGTCAATGCCAATGCGAACAGATACGGTGTCGGTGACGAGGAGAGCGGTGGACTTCGTAGTGCTTGGAGTCCTGATCGTGGTGATGGGGAGGGGTACATTCCGTGGGGTGCACCACCCTCTGCAAGCACCGTCAAGACGAATTTTCCGGCAGTTATGCATCATAGGCCTGGGTTATGGCCCAAAGCTGGCGGAAGGAGAAGGAGGAGGGTTGGGTTCGCGAAGAGTTTGAAGGCGGTGGTTTTGTCCAATTGTGAGTCCTTGAAAGCATTCCTTTGAGCGTAACTTATACTCGTAAAGGTCTTAATGTCTTGCTTCCCGCAATACCGGTTCTATGGACATTGCATTTTCTAGGCAAGATCGACCATGTCATCACCTTTGGACGTGAGCCTGCTTCCCACTCATCCTTCGTTCCGGGATTCATTTGCATCTTCCTTAGTTTGCATCATCTCTTTGATACCTCTTATCAAACTACTTGATTTTAGCGCGGAGAATCTAGCTTCATATTGCGGGAAGGATCTTGGAGATCTTATAGTAGTAACCATGAACAAGTTCGTCTTTTGTTCAATGTTGGTTCCGTCATATTCTTACACAACTTGCAGTGCGGTGGAGGCTATCCTAGCACTTTCTTTGCTGGTTAATTGGGAGTACGTGTTGCCCATTATGCTGCTTCCTCTTTCCTTCTATGAGTCTCATCGCCTTCGTTCAGATTACGACTCTTGCAGTCTACTATCATTGGTAAGTTCTACTCGATGGTGCTTCGGATGACATAGTCTGAATCAACTCTGCATCTCAGGTGTAGTGATGCTCCGTCTTCTGCTAGTGCCAGGAACGGCATTCATATCAGGCGGTGCTCGCATCGCAACTCAAGAACTACATCCACACCTGACACAGCTCAATCACTCCCTGCTCACAATGGGGTAAGTCTCGCAATACTAACTAGGAAAGATATACGAACTAATTGATTTCATTCTAGTGTCTTGACTTTGTTACTTCCGGTGTCTTTCTTCGCAGCCCTTGACCGCGGTGTTTACACGCAGGGCGCAAGCTCAACGGAGGCTGATCAAGTGGTCAGTGACAGCATGCGAGATAACTTGCTGAAGGTCAGCCGAGGGATTGCTATCATTCTCCTTATTGTGTACGTGAATCCTTTTTCTCTTTGCTGGTCTTTGAACATTGACAATATTCATGCTATCTAGGTATATCTGTTCTCGGTTTTTCCTTCACCACCCGCCGGGCGAAGAAAATGCATTACACAAGCGAAAGGACGCCCCAGAGGAGCTGAAAAGGATGGCACACGAGCTAGAAGAGAAAGAACCAGAGGCTAACTTCACCGTATCTTTGGTGCTCCTTTTGATTTGCGGAGGGTTGATGGCGGTCACTGCAGAAATGCTCGTTCATAGTATTGATCCGATGCGAAAGAAATTTGACCTTCCGGAGGAGTAAGTCTCTTTTGCTCAATTTGACAATCCTATTTCCCTAACGGGCTTTTCAAAGGTGGTTCGGTTTAATTCTTCTGCCTGTAGTCTCGTTCTCCCCTGACGCCCTCATCTCCGTCGTAAATTTTATACGCTCCACGCTCTTCCGGCAACATGTCACTACCCCGCCTACACTTGCAGAGTATCGCTCTATCGAGCTCGCTATTCAATTCATGCTTCTCTGGACCCCATTCGTTGTACTCTTGGGGTGGATCATCCAGCGTCCGATGTCTCTCTTGTTTGACCTGTTCGAAGTGGCTGTCCTCCTCGGAAGCTGCTTTCTACTGAACTATGTCACGGCGGATGCAAAGACGAATTGGGCGGAGGGTGTCATGCTTGTCGCGTTGTATTTCATGATTGTATGTCTTGCTTGGAGGTCATATTGTTCCTCCTGTCCTGACGAATTGGTTTTATAGGCACTCACCGCATGGTTCTATCCCGGCCAACCGGAGATCAACATTATGCTTTCGCGAACAAGCGTTTATCAAGCTCTCCAGAATTCGAATCTCACCATTGTCAATGACAGTCTTGCCACTGCGCCTACTTCGACTTCGGCCTCCGACCCCACGCACTCAGTTGTGTCGTTTCCTTCCCCACCCACGCCTGTCGTCAGTCCACCATCAAATGAGAATCTCACCGACAAGTTACAAGCACTTTTGACGTTGTATGATATTTTGCTTGCGGAGAATATGCTCGAGGAGAATCATACGAGGCCTGCGCCTGCGAAGCCTTCACAGACTGAGAAAAGGCCAAAGCATCTATGATTTGACCTTGGGACTTTGTTGCACCTTTCTTTTTGGACAATACGCATATGAATATCTATTCTATATAATAATTTCCAATAATCTATTTATTGATTGAGTTGATGCACTGGCTCTGCAAGTGATTTCCCAGAGATGGTTCTCCCCAAGTCTTGCACTGCGCGGTGTACAACAGCCGTGACCTCGGTCCTGATCCTGCACTCTAAATCTACATCATTCTCTTCAGGGTGTTTTTCAGATTTGACTCTCTCAAGTGTAGAGGAGATTATGTCCGCAGGGAGGGGAGAGCCAAAGGTCACGCTAAGTCTAGCACCGAGACGGGGAAAGAACTTGTTGGGGAATGGCCTGCCTTCCGGCATAAGCTTGTCGAAGCCTGTTATCCACATTGGGATGACGACAGGTGTAATGGATGGGGATGAGATTATCCGGCCTCTGTAAGTCAGAACTTGGTTGAGAACATGAACATGAAGGGTGAGAAGGAAAAAAGAAACTTACACTCCCCATTTGAATCTAGGTAAGACGGCAGCACCGTCGGGGCTTTTCACGTACGTATCCGGTTGATTTACTTTGCCTTCTCCATATAAATGGATCTGTATAAGTTTGGCACGTAAGATTCGCGAGTTCGCACGCGTGCAAGAGGAAGTCGAGCTGCGTACCCAATCACCTTGATTTAGCTTTTCTATAGCAGTATCGACTGCGGGTTGGAACAAACCTCTTCCACGGAAGGTCTCCAGAACTTGTCCCTTTCGAAAGAAAGCGGAGAAAAGACTGTCCAGCGCGTGAAGAGGGGGTGCACGAGGTGGAAGTAAGGGTTTGCCTCACGGATTGGTGAACATGATATCTGAGGCGCCAAGCGACCAGCGTGTGAGGCGTGAGTGAAGGTAGTATTTAGCTGGGAGTACACCCCATGTGAGTGGGTCGTCGAGGGTTGAAATATGGTTTGAGACTGATTTGAAACACTAGTAAGACATTGAAAAACAAATGAATTAAAGAACAAACCAGTGACTATTCCCTTCCCATGGGTCCTGCTCTCGCTATGTAAAGCATTAATAAGATTGTCAAGGCCAGCGACAGAGACTGAACATAGAGGAAGATTGAGGAAAGCTTTGCAAGTGAGGCCAACTGTGGCGACAGTCGCAGCAGACAAAAAGGACATTAGTCAACCTGAAATTTGCCGACATCACAACCATCAACATCCCGGGATTACATAAGCAATATTCCTTCCTCCCCAGCGGAATCAGCTCGGTTGGCCGAGGTTTGTCAACAATTCCCCCAACTCAAAAGCCTCGTCCTCTGCTCAGCGTTGAGAGAGGCGTGCTGGCCGTCGGGCGCGCCTTCCGACTCTGTCCTCTCGTCGCTGCCGTCCTCGTTGTACAAAGATGCTGACCCTTGCACTGAGCTCCCTATTCGCCGCCCTCCTATTCGTTTATCTCTTCATGCCAGCCGTATGGCAATCTATCATCGCAACCGACGATACCCTCGATGCTCACGAATCTGGTCTCGCTGCTGTAGCTGCTCGTGCGTATATCTTTTCTCTGTTCACCCTTTTTCACACCTTTTCTTTTTCCTTGTTCTCACTTGTACTCGTACTGACTCAGTTCTGTCCTTGCATAGGTAACCCTTTCAGGGAGAGCGGTCCTCCTGCGAACATGGCAAAACTCATTCTGCTACGCCACAAGGTACGTCCCAACCTCTACAGCTAACCCCCTTCACACTGACGCTCACCCGCCCCTCTATCACCAGATCCAAACCGCCAACAGGAAACGAAGAAATTCATCACACTCACGCCAGCCTTCACGAACATGTAATGCTCCACAGCCGCGTCAACCTAAAGCTGTCACTTGGATACGGTTTGGCAGAGGTTTTGGTGGAAAACAGTATCATTAATTAGGTTTTTTCGTTTCTTGGTTTACATGGTTCATGTCCGTAACAGGTTTCTCGGCCCCTGTTCTTGCATGCGTTATATACCCCTCAGAATTGAACGTATTTGCCGTACTTATATACATTTCGTTCGAGAGCCTCGTTCGCCGCCGCTAACACAGTGATATCAGATCAAATAAATATTCTTTGTATCACCACTCTTTTCGCTACTTACTTACCTTCGCTTATTCATATCCTTGATCTTGATGCTTGCTTGATTTCAACTAAGTAGGGTGCTTCATGGAAACCTATTTATCTCGCCTATTTTACATATTTTCTTAAGTTATACATGGCCATAAACAAATCAAGAAAGCGACAGAACAAATCGACAGCGTATCGTATCATAATCCTCCTCTATTTAAAACGATCACTCCGGTCGACCGCTTTGAGCATGCTAGAAGCAGCTTTCACCACGGGAGCAGGTTTACCGCGTATTGCTGTCGCACTAGAAGTCGAAGAGCCTCGCCAAGCCTTCTTCGTTCCGTGTCCTGTGACAGCAGCTCCCCCAACGGATCGTGCGTTCCCCATCCTCTTCATCCTATTCTCGTTCTTCACCCACGACGCTGACTGATTACGATTTTGCTCATCGATCATGTGCGACGCGTACCGCACCTCAGAGCCACCTTCGTATTCAACCGGATCTGGTGCCCTGCGACGCCGTCTCGAAATGTCTTTGACGCGAATACCATCCTCATCTTCGTCCAAGTCCATAGCATCTACTATCCATGAAGTGTCGTTCGGGTCCAGTGTCTCTTCCTCCTCACCGGTCCGCGCGACTTCTCGCAACTGTCGCAAGACCTCATCCCTAGAGATTGACCCAGGGCCAGAATTCTCGTCATTCTCGATTTCACTTCCGTCTTCACCGTCGGATTGCGGGGCTGCTTCCGTGTTCAGGTTCAAACCCAAAGAATCATTCTCTCGAAACAGGTACTCCAGCTCTGGATCGCCCTCGCCATTGACCCCTTTCGCATAAGTTTCATAGAAGGCCTTTGTCTCCGGGTGTTTACCTTTATAAAATATCATATAAGTTCACAAAGCCAATAACAGACTTGAGTTGCATACCTAGAGATTCAATATCATCACGGATCTTATGCTCTCGCATCTTTCTACGAATCTTGCGGTTTCTCTCGTCTTCGTCTTCCTCCTCGTCGCTATCATCAATACCCATCATGGTCTTCCTTTTCCTCCGCATTTCACCTTGCACAGCGGCCATATGGTATTTCTCCAACTCTATGTCGTCCACTTGCGCATGCTCCCTAAAAAGATCAACAAGTCAGCTTTAACTGTGACTTTTCACACTCAGTCAGTACGTACTGATATTTCTCCATCACTTTATCAGCAGCCACAACAGAATCGTCCATCTCTTTGTCGTCCACAAGCGTCTCTAGTGTCTTATCCAGATCTTCTCCATCCTCTTCATCGTCATCTTTTTTGGTCCTAAAACCAAACATCTCATCTTCATCACTCTCCTCTGCCTCCCCTTCGACGAATTCCGATCTTTCTAGTCTTTTTCGGGGCTTCTGTTTTTGACCAAGCACCTCAAACGCGTTCTTCCGCTGCGGTGGTTGGCGGTGGTCACTCGGACTAGCGGGCGGAGTAGGCGTCAACGCAGCTCTGCTATAGTCGGACTGCAACGTCCGGGACGCGGAAGAGGAATCACCCCGTTTGACTAGCCGCCGTAAACCCGCATTTGAAGGCGTCTTATCCGTGAAATCAAAATACGAGTCTGTCACAGATAATTCGCGGAATGGCTGCCTCTGTGCTTGCGATTGCGTTGCATACAGGTCGTTTGAATATGGCTGAGACGGTGTTGGAGGAGGTCGATATATTTCTGGACTCGAATCTGGCCGGGTTTGGGTCAAGAAACTGTGAAATTGACGAATCAGCAAGGTACTGAATTCAATTGTTTTCAGACTAACCCATGTTTATCAATATATAGTTGTGGCTCCTTGACGACGTCCTCATTGACAGCTTCGAGCAAAAACTCTTGCTCCTTCTCGAAAATTGAGTCAGCTTTGCGTTTTAATCGTTCGTCTACTTGAAGAGCAGGCTGAAGGCCAACATCCTGGGTTAAGTCAAGGGATTCATCCTTCCGGAGATTGGAGAAGGTTGAGGTGGATTCCTGTTATTGAATATGGTAGTCAAAAATCGCGTCAGTTCTGTAAATTCTTACCTTGTTGAATAATTTAAGCCCTGTCAAGCTCCGTATCGGTTGTCGAGAGGACTGTGAGGGCTGCTCCTCTGTTCCAGACTCAAAAAGATCTGAAAATCCAGCTTGCAATACTTTTGGTGCACGACTCTCTGAACCTTCCTCGGAAAACTGGGAGAAGCCAGCATTTTGGCGGGTGTGGGCGACTAGTGGCGCAAGAGAAGGTGACGGGGCCGGCTCAGCAGAAATATCGTCTGGAGTGGAGAGAGAAGCCGCTGAAGCTGCCCTTTGAAGTCTGGCAGCAAACGGAATGGGAGAAAGGGAAAACGACGCTTCGGTGCGTAATGGTTTGAGAGGACTCCGAACTTGCTTCTCGTCTTCTCCGTCATCGCTGAGCATTTCCCGGTCACCGGGGGACATAGACAAATTCCTTGCTACACGTTCCTCGAGATTAAACAGAGAGCTTTGGCGATCTCCCAATGCAGGTCGGGCACTGGACAAACCATGTCTCACGACAGCTGTGTTTTCTTTGTCTTCACTGCGGTCGTACATCAAACGAGTATTGTTTTCCTTGTCTCCGTCGTCCTCCGTTGCTTCATCAAAGGAAGAATCAGAGCGACGGTGTACCATTTTAGGAACTTTGGGGATCGCGTTATCACTCTCATCATCCTCTGAGTCCGAGGCCACCACTACCCTCGTGGAACGTCGCCGAACGACATCGTCCTGAGAGGCCGATTCTTCTTGTTCATTCCCTTGCCCCTCATTGACCATAGTAACGTCTTGGTCCTCGAACTCCTCGTTTTCATATCCTGCACCATCTTCATTTTCGTCTGGAGCAGAACGTGGACTGGCCGAACCTCTCTGAGAAGGAGTCCAATCCTCATCCTCTGCATCCTCCTCTTCTTCTTCGTTATTATCACCCAGCTTCGTGGAGTCGTTGGCTCTTTGTACGCCTCTCTCCACCCATAACTCCCGTTCATTTGTTTCAGGGACCTGTTCGCCCAATCTCCCGGCTGGTAGCGTTCCACCTCTCTGTATCCATTCCTCTTCCTTCCTTCTCACTTGCTCCGTAGCGTCCGCGTGGGCTTTCTGGAGTAGCTGCCTGTCCCAATCCGCTTTAGTGCGTAAAACTCTACGGTTTGATACGGATGCGCGAATGACACTCGGACCCCCAAACTGGGCCTGCATCTTCCGCCCTGCAGATATGTGTTTCTTCTTGCCCGTTCTCCTCGCCTCTGCTTCTGCATCCATAGCGATCTGCATACTCGTACCTGATGCATCAACTATCTCCAAGTCATCGTCAGAATCATCTGCCACTCTCTGTTGCTGTTGCTGCTGGGCTAATATGCGCTGCTTTGCTTCATTGAGCGCCTGTAACCTCTCCGCAGAACTATCCGCTTTGGCTTTTCCCTTAAGCTTATCAAGCAACTCTGATGGGTCTGGAAATTCATCCTCATCATCCTGTTCTAGGACGTGCTCAGGATCGGTAGGAGCACGAGTTTCAAGATTCTGAGATTGACTGGGTCCAAAGTGTGACGAGACCGCGGAATTTGAGCGCGCGATGTGAGCAGGGGAAGAAAACTCCGAAATTGGGTCCGATGAGAATGAGTTCACCGGTTTGACAGGATTAGCCTTTGGAATTCTAGTTTATATGAGAATCGAGTGAGGCAACCAATGTAATGCTAAAACATACTGTATATCATTAAAAAACTGCGTCAACGCGAATGTTCTCCGCGCCTCAGCACGGGGTATAGAGACTTCTTTCTCTGCATTCATACGGTGATTAAAAAGAGCTGTCTCTCGCAGTTCTTTCTTGGTAGGAGCCTGTAAGTAAAGTACATCAGACACAGATCAAATCTAGGATTTAGAAAAGCCAAGCACCTTAATTTTACCGGACTTGGCGCGTTTGCCCTTCGAGCTTGCCTTGCCTGGCGATTGCCCAGTCTCAAAGAGCAGGGGCGGTACATCTTTCCGACTAATTGAAACCGCAGCCTTCCCTTTCGATGCCGACTTTCGAGGGTGTCCAGACATCTCAGGTTCGGAGGTCGGAGGTGTGACGGAACAACGTGACTTGGGTGTATTGATAGTGTATATAGCTGGTGATGAAGGATAGGAACTTTTTGGTGCTTCGTCTTCAGACTCTGAGCCGGAAAGATCGATGCGCGCACGACGTGAGGCGCGCTTTTGGGTGATTGGTGGTGACACAGATCTGGCGGGTGAGGATGCAGTCAAGGTAGCCAGAGAGCTACCAAATATGTCCTGAGACGTGACATTCACGGAGTCGCGCAAAGGAGGGGTGGGTGTACGAGCGTGAGTATCTTGACTGGCGCTCTGTAAAGCGAGCAAAGGCTCGGAAGACACCGCCTGCTTGGACCCTTCATCCGACATCTCTAATACAGGAGCATCTTTCTCCAGTTTCTCCATGTCCACGCCTTTATCGATATCCTCCATCTTCTTCTCCCATGCCCATTTGAACTTGCGAGACGCGTCTTGTGCATCGTTCTCGTCGTCGTCATCACCGCCGATTGAGTTGTACGCCGATGACGAATGCGGTGGTTCTGGGCTCGCAGGAACTTCTTCGCGCGCGCCTAGTAGGCCGGTACGAAGATATTGAGCATCAGAGCTCGAACTTGAAGGGTGTTGAGATAATGAGTATGCCTGCTGTTCACCGGCTGGGACTTTGGGACGGCCATAAGTTCTCGCTGGTCGCTTGACGGGCGTTGCTGCAGGAGACGACGAGGATACTGTCGAGTCAGCAACAATAGAGAGGTCCTTTTCGACTGGCATCGACGTTGCCAAGCAGGACGGGGTGAATGATACAGTGGTTGAGAGTGAGGATAGGTGCAAGTCAGAAAGCACGTTAACTGTCACACATGTGACAGACGCGTTTTTGGTAATACCAACGATGACAAAATCAGCATACGTACAGCTACAATAGTTGAATACATGGAAACGAAATACATAGTACAAGATAATTAGAAGTCCAAATTCAATAAAATCACGGGTGAATCTCGTCATATGCTGGAGGCGGAACGTCCGTGCTAGTTTGATGCCGATGACGCGTCCGAGAACCCTGTAGCTCTCGTCGTAGACGTTCATTCTGCTGACTCAGTTCCTCCACTCGTCTTCTCAGCTCCGTCTGTGTGTCCATGGACTCTGCTTCTAATTCACGTACCCTTCGTTGCAAGCGTTTATTTTCCCGCGTAAGAGCACGAGTAGTATCCTTCTGAACGTCCAGCTCCTCACTCGCTGCTTGGAGCTGAGCCACAGACTCCTGCAGATCATGCACTTGACCTTGCAGACGACGATTTTCCCGAGAAAGGTCTTCATTGATCAGGTTCTGAAGCTCCTCGTCGCCACTGACAGAAGGTACGTGTGTTGAGGACTCCCGCAGCTCCTGAACTTGACGTCTCAAAGCGTCGGTGGCGCGAGAATCTTCCTCTGCGAGCAATGTCTGGACAGCAAGGTCGCTGTTAGCAACCTCCAGCTGCGAAACCAGTTCTTCTACTTGTAGCCTGAACATCGCGTTCTCTCGGCTTAGATCCTCTGTTACCTTCAGAGATGCCTGAAGCCGGGTCACAGCAATGTCTTTGGCCTGTAGTTGTGCCTCTAATCGTGCTATCTCGGCGACGCTGCTGTCTACGTTGCGAGACATTCGGTTATTATGCAGAGACTGTTGCCGCGATATTCGTGACATAGTCTCCACCGAAGATCGCAAATCATCGTTCTCTTGACCCATGGTCTCAATGATGTCCTGAAGGGCACGGATCTGTGCATAAAGTCCACTAACATCGTGCGGGCTCGACCATTGTGGACTGTTGGTGTGAAGAGCTGGCTTACTTGGGGAAAGGTCTGGATTGGAAGGGGGATCTTTCAAAAACAAGTAAGGTGAGAAACATGGAACACGATGTATCATTGACATACCAGAGTCCGGGAAAAAGAACGTAGTAGGAAATGACAAAGGGAGCGAAGCTGGTATATCGAAACCGGACAACTTGCGGGAAACTAGAAATAGAGCGACAACAAATTCATCCCGCGAAAGACGACCCGTGCCAGATATATCCGCCAATTTCCTACGTCCTGTGAAAAATTATGATGTTCAGATGTGGCACACCATACTCACCAGATCAATGCCAGTTCGTCGTCTGATAACTTGGACTTCTTCAAGAGCTCCACGGCATTACGCTTGTCTAAATATCCTCTCTGAGAGTTGTCGAGCTTTACAAAAAGACGCATAGAATACTCGATAAATGGCTGTGGTACCTCCCAGCTATCAACTTGTGATGTGGTAGGTAGTGTAGCAGTGTTGAAAAGAGTGTTTAATGGAGAAGATAGAGGTGAATCGTTCGAGGGTTTTAATGGGGAGGGTGCAGACACAGAGTTTGAAGAGCGTGATGAAAGAGCGAGATGCTGGGGGATGACATCTGGTAATACAGCGAATTGCTTTTCCAGGAGTCCATGAATGAAATACATTCCCAAACAGAATTCCTCGGAAGTGAGGTACTCGTGATTGTGTGCACTCACGAGGTTCCTGAAGAGGTTTGTGCTAAATATGGGGAATGCAGCGACAAATGATGAGTTGACGGACCAAGTGCTCAACAGTGTTGCCTCAGGAAGGCTAGCCTTCTGCCAAATTTTCCAAACCTGCTGCCCTGAAGCAAGCGATGGTATCAGGAATAAGACCATGAGCGACAAAGGAACAAGAAGTACTGTCTAGAGTACTATTATCATTTTCTGCTCCTGCCTTTCTAAAGATCTGTTTGTAACGGTTCCTGCGATCCTGAGACAAGGGCGGATAATTCGGAGTTACGTTCTCGCTGGACGAGGCTGAACGAGTATTGAGCAATGAACGGCCATCTTGTGGCGCTATCTCTGAGCTAAAACCTTTGATGTCTGCTAAAGGGCCGTCTACGGGGTATAATTGAATGGCAAATGGCATGGATAGAGGGAAAACTCACTTTTGGCCACCAGATTACCACTCACTTTCACTCCAGACTGTGCCCAGCCTATCAGTCGTAGAGCTATTGCAACTTCATTTCGGGTGAGATACCCTTTGAGGCCTTCATCAGCTTCGTTCCATACATCCGCAAGAATGACCGGTGAGAGATTGCTGTTCGAGAAAACTTGGACCGCAGATTCAGAGTCGAGACGATCTTTCCACGTCCTTCCACCACTGCATCTTGAAATAATACGATCCGCTAAAGAGGTCTCCTCAAGCGTCGGCGAAAACAATCGAGGCATGATACAGAATAGGGGAAAAGATGGCAAACGAGAGGTGTTCAGAACTCGTACGGGCAGCGTCAGCCAAGGCTCAACAGCTTTAGATCGTGCGACATTCACTTTGACCGCAGCACTTCGACAGTTCTAAACCAACTGTCATTTCCTTGAAGTGGTGAAGCAGTGTTAAAGTTTGCATCCAAACACTGCCTTGTAGCACTTAGCCCGTGGGAGCCAGAATGATACAAGTGAATTTGTGGGAAGCCTGAGGGTAGCACATCTCATAATCATATTTATCATACAAGTCACCCATAGAAAGCTATTTTCCATATATCTGACCTTGTAA
Organism: Neonothopanus nambi; assembly: GCA_003987895.1. Taxonomy (NCBI): domain Eukaryota; kingdom Fungi; phylum Basidiomycota; class Agaricomycetes; order Agaricales; family Omphalotaceae; genus Neonothopanus; species Neonothopanus nambi. The sequence continues at coordinate 2,268 of RCHF01004645.1, read as the reverse complement.
TTCGTGAAAAGACAAGACCGACCTCCTCTGGCTTTCTTGTATAATTGGCGGAGAGGAAGAGATCTGCAGCCAGTGTCTGTTCCGAATGAGTGCGCTCCGGAAGATCGGATATTGTAATAATTGCCGAAATTCCGAAATTTGTGCTGATGAGTCTCGGCCCGAAGGAGTTAGTAGATATCAACTATACAGTTTTTTCAGCCACACTTTCGGAAGTTGCCGTATGATTCTGTGCAGTGGAAATTTGGACTTGCTCGTCGATATCCCCGCCCTCCTCAAGAAACTCTAAGATGAGGTGAGTATCTAGCTATTCATGGATGTAGCCTTTGTGTACTCATCAGTATACTTCTTCAACTAGTCACCGTAAGGTTTGTCTCAGTTCAAAGAATAATGAACAGGGCCTTTTTTTGACAAGTCGATTTGTTGTAGTACGAAGCACCTCGTCACGGATCCCTTGGATTCCTGCCGCGAAAGCGTGCTGCTCGCCACCGTGGAAAGGTCAAGTCTTTCCCCAAGGTACGCTTCTGGCGGTGTCTGCATTCCCTACAGCAGATTTACCATAGGTTTTCAGGATGACCCAAAGAAACCGGTGCACTTGACTGCTGTCATGGGATACAAGGCTGGTATGACCCACGTCGTTCGTGACCTTGATCGTCCCGGCTCTAGTGCGTAGATTCAGCTTTTCAATGTTGTCACAGAATCTGACGTAGAAATCAACAGAGATGCACAAGCGCGAGGTGGTTGAGGCAGTCACCGTTATTGAGACTCCTCCGATGATGGTTGTTGGTGTTGTCGGCTACGTTGAGACTCCCCGCGGGCTCCGCACCCTCACAACTGTCTGGGCTTCCCACCTTTCCGATGAAGTCAAGCGTCGCTTCTACAAGAACTGGTACCGCTCAAAGAAGAAGGCTTTCACTCGTTACGCCAAGAAACATGCTGAGGATGGCGGCAAGTCTGTTGCCCGTGAGCTCGAGCGTATCCGCAAGTACTGCACTGTTGTCCGTGTTCTTGCACACACCCAGATCAGAAAGACCGGTCTCTCCCAGAAGAAGGCACATTTGATGGAGATCCAGGTCAATGGTGGATCCATTGCGGATAAAGTTGAATTTGCTCACGGGCTCTTTGAGAAGCCCGTTGAGGTTGGATCCGTGTTCGAGCAGGACGAGTGTGTGGATGTTATTGCTGTCACCAAGGGTCACGGTTTCGAAGGTGTCACCCACCGATGGGGAACCAAGAAGCTGCCGAGAAAAACTCACAAGGGTCTTCGTAAGGTTGCTTGTATCGGAGCATGGCATCCTTCCAAGGTTATGTTCTCGGTGGCCCGTGCTGGTCAAAGTATGTCGTGATTTCTTCTCTTCCTGTATAAATCCTAAACATCGTAATTACAGACGGTTACCACCACCGAACTGAGATCAACAAGAAGATCTACCGTATCGGGTCTGGCGAAGACAGTGGTAACGCATCGACAGAGCACGATATCACCAAGAAGGCCATTACGCCCATGGGTGGCTTCCCCCACTATGGTGTAGTGAAGAATGACTTCTTAATGCTCAAGGGCTCAATCCCTGGTACCAAGAAGCGTGTGATTACTATCCGCAAATCCCTCATGGTCCACACCTCCCGTCGGGACTTGGAGAAGGTGCAGCTCAAGTTCATCGACACCTCCTCGAAATTCGGTGTAAGCAACCTTACATCATACCAGCCAAATCCCTCTGTTAACTTTTTGCTTTTAGCACGGCTCCTTCCAAACTTTCGAAGAAAAGGCTGCGTTCCTCGGGACGCTCAAGGCCCGTGCATGAGCATCGTCGCTTTCTTTTACTATATCATTTTAGGCTACTATGTATCACATTACCGCGCTGCTATGTTACATGCACATGCACATTGCACATTTTTGATGTATATAAGTGCAGTAAGAAGAGCACATGAGACTGTCCTGTCTTGAGTAAAAATGCATTCAGAAATCAGAGACGTTTGGTTGGCCACTTGACCTGCCGTTATGTAGTGCATTAGTCATCCACGCTGACCGAGAAAAAATTATTGCTCTACGCGAAGTCCTTTGGTTACTGTTAGTCTCCGTGTCAGTCATCTCAACAAGACATTCGGGTTGAGGAACGCTCTATTGCGATTGAGTTCCAGTCGCGGTATGTATTCACGCATCCAGAAGCAAGGTCTCGGCTGAATTCTAGACTAACGACAGGATGACTGCGTTCTTTCATATTGATGCTCAGAGCGTCTTCGCTGGGCTCAATTTCTGCTTTGACGACCCATATC
>RCHF01004643.1:0-10379 GCA_003987895.1 Neonothopanus nambi | reverse complement strand
GATTGAGCCCCTGTTTTCTGTCTTGACATGGGTTTGAACTTTGGCAGGCAGAGGAGGAGACATGGATGGTGCGGGGGTACAGGCGGGACCTTGCGGTAAAGGTTTGGGAGGAGGTGGCGGTGGCGTAGGCGATAATTCAGACGACTTTGATGCCTTTCTTCCACCAGAAAAAACCTGAGTGGCCAAGTGAAGAGTCAGTTTCGGACTCTTCGCGGGTTTCGACGGTGGCAGAGTCACCTGTGTCGAGGGTACCGTAGGCTTCGTCGACAAGCTCGGTAATGGCTCACTGGCACCCGCTTGCATGGTGGCCCAATCCTTCTCCTTGCCTTTATCGCTTTCAGCAAACAACTTCGTCGCATCCTCCGATTTCTTTCTGCGACCTGCAAATGCACGTTTGAGCTTGATACCTGTGTTTGCAGCGGCAGCGGTGAGAGAGATGCCTTTCTGACCAAGCGGAGACGAAGACACCGGTTTACTGTAAGATTGACCCATAACGACAGCGAGAGAAGAGGAACGAGGACGGGGAACTGCGAGTGCAAGGTCGTGCACTCTGGCAGGCCTAGGGATAGGAGCAGGCAACGGTGTGTTGTCGAAGACGGAATGATCCGAAGAAATTATATCAGACTGGCTGGAGTCCTGAGGCAGCATGTCAAAAGCTGCGGCGGAGTCTGAGGAAAACGAGGAGGAGAGGGAGGCAGAAGTTGATGACGGCGAATGCGAGTTATCAGGCCAGCCTGAAGACAGGCTTCCCGTCACAGCGGGGGGCATTGCGCGCCGCAGTCGATAGTCAAAAGATAAGAATGCTGGCTCAGCTCAAGCTCGTCCCACCCAGATGGAGTCTGAGAGATTAAAAGCGTTCTAGCTGTATTCTGCAAAAGAAAAAAGCATTTATTAGCAACGTAAATATTTTCTTTCAAGCTGGCGTGTCAGCATTCATGCCTTCGCTTTAGTGACACTTACAGTATGTACTCATGCACGTTGTGAACGACGAGGAGACGCAGATGCGGACATGCGTGCCTTCAACCTGATGGTGATGGGGCTCTGTTGAGCTTACACAAACACCCGGCTCCAAGCGGCAATTTGAAACAAACTCCGTATATAATTGTCTCCATATACTGGTTTCCATCAAGTCCCATGTACAATAACTCTAATACTGTATATAGCTCTATATGCAAGATTCCGGCTAATGTATGTAGATGTAGATGTGCCCACTTCTACTGGAGCGATTAGTTATCTACTAAGTTTCAGTTGATCAGAAAATCTTTAACCTATGGAGTCGACAAATCCTTTAGAAACCGCAGCTATGGTAATACTTCCGTAGTCAGACTCACCAATTCATATGTGAAGAACGACGTCGCTATACTGGGCGCGACTTTCACTGCGGAAAAATAACCAGTGAGAATAGTATATCCATACCCAGTCATGGGAGCACGTACACAAATTAGGCCAGAGTCCTCGATATAGCCCCTGAACGCCCTCTGTACGCAGAATTCCTACCAAAGCTTCAATGGCACCCCCATATTTGATATCTAATGCACTCGATTTCATGCCAGTCACTTGCATCTTTCGCCGCAAGACATCAAATGGATACGTGAGAGTTTGAGATATCGAACCTGAATCAGAAATGATAATCGTATCAGAAAACGCAGGGCGGGACGCAGATAGGACGCAGATATGACGCAGAATGGAAACACGCCAAGTCACATGTCTACTGACCTGCTAATGCACCGCACGCTAGCTTTCTCGGGACAGAGCTCTTGCCTGGCGGTGTGATAACGCCTCGCAGCAGCTCGTATGCAGCAAAGTTGATGCCAACATAAGGAGCAACGCCACAGGCGGTCGCGACTATACCGCGGTAGAGTCCACGTATACCGCCCTCCTCGCGCACAATCTTGAGTGTCATACCCCATATCGTTAACTCATTTGGTGCATAGGAATGGTGGGCCGATGATGACGCAGTGTGAAAGGCGTTTGCTAGTTGAGGCTTTTGGGCTACACCTGCAGATGCTTGTGACTTTGTTATAGGTATAGATGCTGTCGCTATTGATAGACGGGCGCGAACAAGGTCCAAAGGGTATGTTGAGCCTAAAATTAAAAAATGATTTGTCCGTCGACATGTTGAGCATAGATAAAGAGCTTACAGACAGAGGTGATCCCAGCCAAAGCACCACTTACTAGCCTCTTGGGAGTATCAAGCTCTTTTGTTCCATAGCCCGTGAACCACTACAAGCGACATTAGGACCGATGAAGCAAAAATGGATTACCCGCCAACCTTCTTCAACTGCTCATACGTTGTAAATTGCACGGCACTAAAAATCGTATCAAATATGAAATTGAACGAACAGATTGACTTGTATACCTGTAAGGGACAATCCTCAAACAATTAATACCGTTTCCTCTCATATAACCTCTAATGCCTTCTTCCTTCCACATCCTCACAAGGCTCCGCCATACACCCTTGTACTGCGCATCAGAGGTACGGGGCTGCACTTGCCTAAGAATCCCGAGTTACTAAGAGCTTGATTATGAAGCACTGGGACGCACTGAATAATCTTGAGCCTTTCCAAAGGGCTGACTACTGTTCTAGAGGCAGCACCAGCACATCCACCCGCTAAAAAAGGAACGGTTGAATAAGTCGGATGAAGGTATTTGCAGGTAGCCGGTTCACGCACCAATGAAATAAGATACAACCTCGGGGGATAGGAAGGAGGCCAAGAAAGACTTCGGTGAGGTAGCCGATGTGATAGGTTGTGAACCGGAAGAGGACGACATGACAGAAACAAAGACAGAGAGTGTGTTGAATACGGTCAAGGAAACATGAAATGGGAAGAACGTTGAGCCAGTTATCGATGAGCTTGTTGTACGTTACAACGAGTAGCAGCGAGTAGTATGTATGTAGTAGTCTGTATGGAGGTGCCCACGTGGCTCGGACAGTCACCGTTTGGATGACATATCCTGACATATCTTCCTCTTTGCTTCATGACATCAGACGCTCATATACATAGATCGATGATCCTTCTACCAAGAAAAATTCATATAAAAGCAGATGCATATACCACTCTCTTTTCTATAACTCTTTTCCTCTCAAACACTCATGGGCTACGAAAGCATCCAGTTCCGCGGCTCGCCTTCGGGAGAGGTCGTTCAGACGACTTTCGTCAACCCTGACCTCGCTCCTGACGAAGTCGCTGTAAAAGTAACACATAGCGGCCTTTGTGGTACCGATTTGCACATGCTTAAGAACGACATGGTGCTTGGACACGAAGGTCGGTTCTCTAGAAAGAATTAGAAATCATATTCTAATCACTGCATTAGGTATCGGTATTGTCCAGGACATCGGTTCTGCCGTCTCCACTGTCAAGGTTGGTGACAGAGTTGGCTGGGGGTATCCTAACTGGACGTGTGGTCGTTGCGATCCCTGTCTCAATGGTCAAGACTCCTTCTGCGTCCGTGCACGGCAGTTTGGTGTCACTGACTTCGACTCGGGCTCATTGAGCAGTCTTGCCGTACGGAAAGAACAATGGTTATTCAAGATTCCCGATAATCTCTCTTCTGAGGATGCTGCACCCTTAATGTGTACGTCCTTTCTCTTCCAACCTGCTTATTGGCAGTATATAACGGAGAATTCATAGGCGGAGGAGCGACTGTATTCACACCACTTGTTGAATACGTCAAACCGTACGACAGAGTTGGCATTGTCGGCGTAGGTGGCCTAGGCCATCTGGCTATCCAATTTGCAGGTAAGATAAAATACCAGCCCAGAATTTTTCTACCGTACTCAAACTCTTCTCTCAGCTCGAATGGGTTGCGATGTAAGATATTGTTTTTGCATTCATCTTATCAACCATTAACTTTCCCTGTTCAGGTTGTTGTGTTGTCTAGTACAGACTCCAAGCGCGAGGAAGCGATGAAACTTGGCGCAAAAGAGTTTTACGCTACCAAGGGCGTCACTGACTACTCTACACTTGGTCTCAAACCCATCGATCGATTAATTATCACGACATCTGCCAAGGCTGATTTAAGTATATATTATCCTATCTTAACCATGCAGGCGACTGTCCTACCCCTCACGGTCGACCTGGGTGAATTGACGGCCCCTTATCTCCCGACGATCGTCAACGGCATCAAAGTCGTTGGAAGCAAACTCGCTACACGTTTCGTACAGTGAGTATCTCATTTAACTTTCAGGCATTTTTTTGAGAAAGTACTCATGCTGCTGATTTAGAAACAAGCTCCTTGAGTTCGCCGCTCGTAATGACGTCCATGTCATAGCAGAAAAATACCCTATGACTCTAGAAGGAGTACAGGCAGCGGTGAAACGACTAGGCGACGGGCAAATGCGCTACCGAGGTGTCCTCTCTTGGGAGTGATTCCCTCGCTTTCCGGAAACCGCTACATAGATTAGGTTTTTAGAGAATATAGAATGTACACTGTAGCACAGCATAGCTTAGAGCTCTAGCATCATATAACCCGAGTTCTGTTTTAGCCTGCTGCTGAAACATTACAAACAGGTAATATACCAGATTGGACTTCGCTATCCTTCATACACATATGATTAATAGATGGATACAATACTGCAAAGTATACAACACGCCAGATGAACACGAAAAGAGAAAAGGAAAAAGGTGTCCTCGAAGCTTCGCTTCCAAATGAAAGGTGCAAACCAGTGCCGAAGAAGAATTTAAAATAAACAAAATGTAGCCCAGTCACCCATTTTTGAAGAAGATAGAGGGAAGTTTCACCTGGAACCTCATCGTGTGATATATGTCTCCGTTGCCTGCGAGTAATCGGGTGGCGGATGATGTTCAGCATAACTCTGGGACACTTCACCCGAGCCTGAGCCGGAAGCACCCTGATCGGAAAGAGATCCGAAATCCTGAGGGCGTCCATTCACGACCATACGGTTGGAACGTAACTCGTCGACAGGAATCCCTTCCAATGATTGTCCGGAAGAGGCGGGTAACACAGGATCTCCACCTTTAGTCGTGGTGGCAGCATGGGTTGTTGAACTCGTGCCCGATGCCCTTCTTGGTCGAGGGTTCGTGGAGTTCGCCACGAACCTGGAAGAACTTGGCTGTTAATGGAAACAAACATACTTATAAGCGAAAATGCTACGGTCTAAGAAGAGAGATAGAATTTACATATCTCGAAGGAGGATTGGACCTATCGTCTTCCGAAGATACACTATGGAAATCCATGAAGTCGGCAGGTTGGCTTGGAATGAGGCGAAATTCCGATGTGAGAGACCGGACATCGACCATTTGCTCCTGACGGGCATTCTCGGACAAAGGATAAGGAATGACGACCGGTGCAGCATCGGTCTGTTGTATTGAAAAATTCTGGCTTTCGAGACTCTTAATGGAATCGCGATCTCTTCGCCGACGAAGGAACCACCATAACGCAATAAGAAGGATGCCAGCGATAGCCAATAAACCTATGACAAGGCCTGCTATAGCTCCAGACGATAGGGTTCTGCAAATTTACAATTAAAGAGGTAAGCTGAGCCAAGATGAAATGAACTTACTTGGATGATGAACTTGATGACGAGGAGCTATTAACAACTGCACGATCAGTGGATAATACAAGGGATTCACTTTAAATGAGCTGTACCTGCCCCCAGTGGAAGGTGTACTGTATACTTGAGCATAATCAATCGCAAACACCTGCCCTGTAGAAGAGGGCTGGACGAGTAGCTTCAGGTTATGTGTTCCTGGCCCCAAGTTGTCCGCATGATATAGCAGAACCGAAGAAGAATTGAACTTCTTTTGTGCAGAGAAGCTGAGCGACTGTCCGTTCAACTGAACTGAGTACGGGGAGTAACCAGGGCCGACAGGGCCGTATAAAGAAACACCATCTCCTATACTAGTGTAAGCCTAATAAGTGGTCCAAGCTGAGCCGAAACTTGCCCTTGGTAAGGATTAGTAGGGAATAATGGATTAAAATGAACACTGCTTACTTCAAAGGTATATGTGAAAGAAGCGCCAGGTGAAGAAGTTGAGCTATGGTTCTAAATGAGTGAAATCTACCAGTATCAAGCATTGGACAAGCTCACTGTCCAGAACTTCCTGAGAAGAAACCCAAGTTGCTAGGCGCGTTCGACCAAGAATCGGAAGGCGAATACACAAACGAGGGGTCACTATCTTGAATAGTGTTGACAAATAGTTGTTCGTTGTCGGTTCCAATACTACTGTAAAAAGTAATCTATGAAGCGCAGTTTAGTGCCTTCATCATTGCAAAAGAATCTGGCGCACAAAGTCAACGTCCACGAACTGTCCATTTGTGCCCAGGTTGGTCAAAGTTACGGTATGTTGTCCTTCAGACAATGCTGTGTTGGAGAACAGCTGCTGCTGGAAAAGAAGGGGATTTGAGGCTTCCCCAGATAGAACAGGAAATGTATCGTTGTCGATCTTGACTTGATAATTGCCATGATTATCTCGTTTCGCGCCAAAGATTTCAATCCCAGTCCCATTAAAGGTGAAAGTCGCTGTTCCTCCTTCAGTGCTCGTCGCAGTGAAGCTTGAATCGGAATAACTGTTATGGCACCAACCCTATTAGACATATATTCGACGCATGCATGCTCTGCAGGACGCACGAACTAGCTAGACTGTCTGTCTGACTGGAGCCCTGACTCCAGTCGGAGGAATACACGATGAGAGGAGAATAATCCTCTATTGTGGTAACAAATGAAGGCATCGTTAGTCTTGCTACGACGCCTTCCTGAGTTCAAACAAATGAGTGACTGAAAAAACGCTGAATGAAATAATGAGAAGAAGAAAGAAGAAGGCGTGCTGGGACAAGGTCCGCAGATCGTGACCCCCAGGGCCTGTAACGAAGAAGAAATAAAAAAGGTCAATACAGGACACTCGTGAAGATGTACTCTACTACAATCGCACGCTCGAGGAATGCCGTCGCCATTCGTCTATGACCCTAGGCTTCAATTGACAGATCACATCAAAAGGAATACATACATAGAATTGTATGTGTGACTGATCGTGACTCTTCAGCGCTGTCAGCGTTGTTAATGTCTCCTCCCTACCACTTTGCTTCATGATGCTGAACTCGGTAGTAATTATAGACCTCTGTCACTTATTTGCACGCGCAAGAAAACGTAACATGCCTCAGGGCACCAGGACAAAGGTTCAACGTTCAGGTTTCAATAGTGTTTGAGTGAAACCTCGTCCTGGATACGCACTTTTTGCGCTGGGTTGCCATTGAACCAACAGTATTTTCTCAACGCCAGGCAGATTGCGGGAGCGTGGTCGCTACGGTATCGATGCCCTTGTCAATGATGAAATTAGAGAGAGCGCCCACGAATCCTGTGCCCGCCTTCAATATTACATTGTTTAGGGAAAGAATCAAGAGTCACTCAATACACTTATAAATATATATCTCTCTATATTCCAGCTTGATTCCGGCCATTCAAGAGTAAAGCTGTATCTTAGCCCGGTGCCTGATAGCATCGGGCGTTAGCGACGCCAATTCGTCGACCAATGCGGGGAAAAAAGTCCCGGGGCCTCTAACGTCATTCCTTACGGCAGCTAGCTCAGCAGCAACAGTGAGCGCTAAGACCCTATAGTACGATGCCGTCAGGACCGTGAAACATAGTAGCTTCAGTGAACATACCCTCCGATGGCACCAAGAAACATGTCGCCAGTCACTATTTTTCCACTTGGATCATTATTATCTTCTCCCGAGAGCGCTGATGCCGCGGCACAATACGAAGCTATGCAGGAACCAGTAACGCAGCCTGACCCAGTGATTTTACCCAGAAGCTCGTGCCCGTTTGACACGGAAGCGACAGTTGTACCATCTGAGATATAATCTGTCTTGCCGGTAAGCACCACGATACAACCTGCTCATACATACAATCAGGTTTGAGTTTTCATGACAAGATTAAAGATTGCTCACGTTCTTTTCTAGCAAGCGCTCTAACGAAAGACACAGGATCGCTGAAACCTGGTCCCACAGTGTCGACCCCCTTGGACTGTACCTGTACAACTAGGTCCACTGAAATTTTGATATGCACTGAAGTACTTACTTCTTTTGAACCAGCCAACGCAGCGAGTTCTGCAGCATTCCCCTTAATGACACTAGCTTGCCAGGTGTTTAATAGCTCTAAAGTTAACCATTAATATTGAGAAAGCGGAAAGTAATATGGCGCAATATACCGTTGACTGTTTCTTTCCGGAAGTTTGTGGCGCCAATCCCGACAGGATCAAATATGATTGGCTTTCGCTGAAGATTGACACAGTGTCCTATGCAGGTTTACGGACATTGAACAATCATGCGTAACAAAGCCATGCGTACCAGCTTTCAACATACCCTCATAAGCAGAGGGTACTAGGGTGCCAATATTGACTAGGAGAGCACTGCATATGTTGGCAAGGTCCTGCATCTCTTGTGAAGTAGTTGCCATGATTGGTGAGGCACCCAATGAGATAGTGATGTTGGCAGATTGTGCAATGACAACATTATTAGTTATCTAGCAGCAAATTTGGTACGTCCCAGGCATGATAGTTTGAGTATTGACCATACCTGATGAATCAAGGGATTCGTTTCCTTCACGCATTCCATGAGACGGACAACTCCGTTAATGACGGTTTGTGTATCATATCCAACAGATAAACTTAGTGCTTGATGGATGGAGGGTCCTCCCTTGAAAGCGCGTACAGTTCTGATTAGACCCGTAGCTGCCTCCCGTGGTTGCTTTGAAGAGACTATTTCTGAAACCACAGCTACACCGTCAAGCGCGTGATTGGATGAGCTGACAGAACCGTGTAAGGTTCTCAACAGATTTGAGTATTTGATACCGCCTGTGCATGAGATAATAAGCCTTCAGACATGTATAGCACACTAGATCATACCGATCGCAACAGCTTTGACCGATGTCCCTTCTAAGATCTGAAGCATTGCACCAACCCCTCGCACTGCACTCGGTAAGCTTCTCTTCAAAAATGTAATGTGATGGCGAGAAGAACATGCCTCCGACTAGAGGTTTATTAAGATCCTTGGTTGTCGTGGCCCAGACAGCCCCAATCCCGATGTAGTCAGCTCCATCTTCAACTGCTTTCTTGACTTCCTGCACATTATTACACGACACGCCTACGATGGTAGCCTTCGGCATTAGCTTCCGAACAAGTGAGACAGGCATATCAGTTTGGCCGACATGGACTCCATCAGCTTCAGCTGCGAGGGCAATGTCCACTCGATCGTTTATGATTAACGGGACACCGTATTTTGCGCATATGAGCTTGGACTGCAATGCTATCTCCAGAAACTATTTCGGAATTGAGTCCAAGCTAAGCGCACTATCATATCAAACAGTACCTCTGCAGTTTCCGTGGTCTTTTCTCGTATTTGCACAATTGTGACGCCACCTTGCAAGGACTTCGAAAGGTTAGCAAACGCACTGATTTTCGGAGAGAACAATATAGCTGCATTACTTCTTCCAATGATTCAAAAAAGTCCTGAGGCAGTGCTTCAGCAAATCCACCAGGGACAGTCTTAGAAGACGAGAAGCACCTTTTCAGGCGGTAGAATGTCCCGACCGGTGACCAGATACAAAGAATAGTCTATCATGATGATGATGGTGAGAACTTGAAAAGGAATACTCCGTGTTGGGCATTCGGATATTTACAAATTACATAAGTCATGACTGCAGGAGCTTTTCACGCACTATTTAGTGCCCGACTCCAACTCGGACTTCATGGTCATTCGGAGAAACTTTGAATACGAAAAATCACAGAAAACTTAAAAGGTATACCTTGATGTGTAGGCGCCATCCTGAAAAAAGCTGCAGATAGATAATTATAATTGTGTACAAGAAAGAGCGACTAGGACAACATGCAATTATGCACTCTCAATGTCAGTAAATACACACAGTGATATGATGAGGCTCATGCTAAATCAACCCCATCACTATGTACCACGCGGTTTTTTAGACTCAAGAACCTCATGCTGGAGTGGGCGACGGAAATGATCCTGCAGGAGCGAAGATGAGTTATGGTCTCAGTCTCGACGTGGTTGTAGGGACGTCACATACCATTTCTCTCACCACCTCGTCCACGTCCACGTCCACCGCGCCCACGGAATTCACCGTCGCCTCTCCATTCTCCCCTACCTCGCGAGCCACCTATTAATGGCACTTGTCGGTTAAAGAATCTTATGAATTTAGGATAGCAACACTCACTGCCCCTATCCCCTCGATGGCCGCCACGGAACCCACCTCGGTCGCCTCGAAAACCTCCACGGTCATTACCACGGAAGCCTCGGAATCCACGATCACCTCCTCGGAAGCCTCGACCTCTTGCTCGTCCACCACGCGCTTGAGTGAAGCCGTCATCATCTTCTACAGACACTTCAGGAGCAGTGACATGCCC
>RCHF01004639.1:0-17283 GCA_003987895.1 Neonothopanus nambi | reverse complement strand
AGAGCATTTCTTGACTTGAAAGAACAGCTAGAGAGAGGTCGGCAGGGAATAAAAGAGCAATGTTGATGATAGCTACAGCTGAGACCTTTGTGGTACATTCCAGACAAGTGACTTCGAATGCGACTATTTTTGGGCTCCGTTTTCACTACAAAGAGTTGGAATAAGCTCTATGAGCTCACATATTGAACCTTCGAGGTGAATTATAGCATTTGACGAATGTCGATGCGGTCGGCGCACAGTTACTCATCATCCGAGTAGGGTATGCTGCCCTGCTCTCCAAATCTTCTACTGTGTCATGTCTTGGCTTTCTGTGAGGGTATATTTAATAGAAAAAAAGCTTTATGACGCACTATAAGCCCATGAAATGCCTATGAACAACGATATCTTTTCCCCTCTCTTCCAAGACCCAAGTTATAGCCCAAACGACACTCAGGCTCAACCTGCTGCCATTCTCTTGCTATTTTGCTCAAACTCATTCCGGTAGCAATAAGGAGGATATTGGTGATATTCAGAAAATTAATTGAGAGAATACAGAAGCCATAGGTGTATCAGAACGGACTACAGCTATTTTCTCGATTTTTCTTATTTTTCAGATTTTTTGAGGCGCGTTCACACGCGAAATCATCATTTTCCGAAAGGTCTGTACCTTCGTCATCGTCTCTCATACACTCGAAAAAGCTGCCTTTATACGATGGTTCAAAGACATCCTGTTTACTGGTTTGACGATGCAGATGCAATAATTCATCAAAAGGGCACCGAAGAAGGCCTTGATGTACTCTACAGAATCCATCCGTCTCGCATATCGCCTCATTCAGCGTTCTTATCATCTCTTCTGAACAAGAACTGTCCACCTGAGCTGCCCAATGCAGAGCTCGATCTAAGTGAATGCAAATATATTGCACTTGGCAGCGATCGAGTTGTCGATAGCAAGGATCTCGTTGCGCTGCTTGATCACCTCTACGAACACAAGTGAGTCCCTCTGCGTATCGTACTTCTTCAGGCATTCCGTGTCGAAGCTCATCAGTGTCATTTCCCCAGAATCTGATTTCCAACGGATATCCTCCGTTCTGCGTATATCGAGTCGCGATCAACTTGATTTTCCGCAAGTACACGAACATGCTTCGGCGTGTCTCGTCAAACTGTTCCCGAGCGATCCAGAGGCGCTAGCGGTGTTTCAGTGTGATTATGCTGAAGAAGCTATGTCCCTTGCTTTACAGAATAATATCGCAGCAGTGAGTCTTCCGAGCATAACCCTAGAAGATATTCTGATCCGTATTCCGATTCTTGATAGTGCCAGAAACCTCTTCTGTATTACCTAGCCGCACAGACGCACCTCGAAACTTTCCCTCCCAGCGTTCCAAAGGAAGTCGCGGATAATATAATTCAAAGGGGACACGCTCTAATGCCCCACTTGGCTGAATATTTTACACCCATTCTCTTCACTCCCCCGCCCGCTTCACACATGGCGTGTACGGACATCATCGCGGACAAGTGGATGTCGTTAGCGATACCCGCCTTGGAAGACAGTGGGACGTGCAAGCCTCTCGAAGTGCTAGAGAAGATGAAGAGTGTGAACTGGGAGAAGGATGGGCTATGTGAGAACTGTGCGAGGGACAAGAGGGATGAGTGGACAGAGGAGCAGAGAAATGTGTGGAGGCTTATGGATGAGTGGGTGTTAGAGCAACCAGAGAGCTCATGAAAGATGTGAATGCAGTGATACAAATACATTTATTGTAGAATAGTATACAACGTCAAGACCGTCGCACTCCGTTGTTTCAGCGCCTAGGGTAGACTTGGAGAAGCCCGTGTTCGTGGCTTGACTCTGCAAGAGGGATTACAGTTTTCACCTCTACTTTTCATGCATCTATGAATGAAGTAATAATCGTATATTTGAGAGAAATGTTGAGGAAATTTTAAATGATGGTCCAAAGTTAGCTTAAGGTTCGGCCAGAATCCTTTCTCTTACATCGTACGCAAGTTAGTCAATACGGAAACACAGAACGTACACGAGAGTTGTCTAATATTGAAGGTATGATAGTCTCTCATCGGTTTCGCTGGTGCTTAATCGAATTAGATGACGGTTCACTTATTTGTAGATTTCAGGCTCATATCAGTGTAATCAACTAGCATCACTACCTATCCACCTCCCACCGGGGGTCATCCTGGTCGACCTCCGTAGGTGATTGCACTCCATCTTACTGATCAGTCCGAGTCCAAGATCTCCTTGAGCGTTTGCATGGTCTTCTGCGGGTCATCCCATTGCATCTAGAGAATCATACATTAGTAGGTAAGATACCAGCCCTCCATTATATCCACTAGAGCGACAATCTTTGCACTTACAAAATGATTCACGCCCTCTACGAGTTTGATCTGCACAAGCTGTCCTTCTCCGTCGCTCTGCACCTTCGCCTCATCGCCTTGAATCTGCCAGTATGCAAGCCACACAATCGGATGCGACTTCTCGCCGATGACCTCCCATACTTTCATGTTCTCCAACACAGGACTTCTCCTGAGCTGACGATCAAAGCATGCTTTTTGATACATGGCATGGTTCGGTACAAAGCAGGCGTTCATTGTCATCAAGTCCAAAATTGCCATGCTCGTACTGAGATTCTGTGGTTCCTTATCTGCTTTTGAGCGCGGCATACATAAGATCTCCTCCTGATCCTCTAAAGACATGTTGAAGATAGTAGGCACTCGCATCGTGGACGGTATAACTGCTGATAGGTTTTCTGGAGCGTGCGGCGGGTCGCCCTGGTGGTCGTAGTATGCCGTAAGTAGGTGCGCCCAGAAGATGAATCGCTCTGGGGGAGGAATGTTGGTGTCGATTAATGAGTACCAGAATCCTGGGGGATTGTTGAACCTCTCGGGCGCGAGCACCGCAGGTTCTGAAAAGATAAAGGTAAAGATTAAATAATGAAATTGACACGGAAGATAAAAAAACGCTAGAAAGCTTACCGAGCATAATATGAGCTCTAAGATATCTGCCGAACCGCTCTCTCATTTCATCTCCTACAGATTCCGCATAGATGTTCGCGATAGCAGAAAGAGTGAACGAGGCTCCCAGCGACCAACCAAGCAGTGCTACACCGCCAGATAGCGCTCCCTGTCGGGGGGTATTGGTTGTGATTGGCGGTAGCTTTTCCTGAGTTATGAATTTATCCATGAAAGTGAGAATTTCCACGCCCCGAGCACGGAAGAAGTCTTCCCTACACTTCTCTGAAGCCTTTTCACCACCGTTGGATGAGTCAGATATGACAGATAGCTCGTCCGAGTCGAACGGCGTAGAGCCAGGGTAGCCGCGCCTGTTTATAGCGACGATACGAACATTGTATGACGAGCAGTGAGCGAATAGCTTTTTGAAAACAGCTGAAAGGATGTAAGGAGGCACGGGAAAGAATAATGACGTGTAGCAACTTACCGTTACAAAAACCGTATCCATGTACAGCGAATATCGTCGTGTAGGGTGTATTGGCATTGGCAGATTGGGAAGGCGGGCCACTGTCAATGTACGAGAGTCTGGCACTGGAGCGGAGGTTGACGACAATGCTGGGCATTCTGGGTAAGTAAGAAGGGGGAAAATGAGACTGACTACTTATAAGGCTGCAGCTGCAGTATATGTGACGTTTGAGTTCGGGTGCCCCAAAGTGCGATCATTATGAGTGCGGCTGGTCTAATTATTGAGGTAATCCGGCAATATAGTGGGATGCAAGTTACGGATCCAACGGACCATGAAAAAGAGAAAACGCCACTGTGCCATTTTCGATGTCAGGATACAGGCCCGGGAGTGGCATGTTGCTTGACGGTGGTCCCTGCGAGTTCGAAGCTCTGATTGAGCTTCCCTCAACCAGCCCTCAGACCTCAACTTCCCTCAACCAATCCTCGACGCTTGCATCGGCTATTGTTGTTTGGTCTTCGCTAAGTGTGGACTCACCTTAATTGCAACTGAACTCACCGTTTATAATCGAGAAGGACTAATATGGTGGGATGCAAGTTAAGGAACACGAAAAAGAGAAGACGCCACGGTGCTCTTCTAGGCCAATTTTCAATGTCAGAACATACTAGGCCCGGGAGTCACGGTGGCATGTTGTTTGACTGTGGTCCCCGCGAATCCGAAGATCTGAATACGATGCCTATGGGTTTAAGGCCTGTCTTAAGTTAATTCAGCACACCGGCAGGATTCATTGCAAGCAAGCCTTCAAGAATTTGAAGGCGGGTGGCTTTGAAGGTTCGGAGGAGGGTGTAGCCTTGCGGCTGTGCAATTACATAATCCCTACTTGTACTGATAGTACTGTTGCCGAATTTGGAAGGCCTTCTGTCGTCTGCTGCTGGCCTGCGTAGGTCCTGTGCAGCTCAAGACTTTTACCTCTGCTCAAGATAGAACTTGCTTACACATATAAAACGATACGACCCTTCAAGCTCAAAAAGAGTTGTTTCCACGCTCGGATTTCAATGCAAGTCAAACGCTCGCGCTCGGGACCCGGTAATATGTGGCAAATGTGGAGGGAACTGAGAACCAGCGGGATGCGTATGAGGAAGTTACCCTGCCTGCAACTGGAACGATCGAAAAGAATGTTTCAATGCTATACGAAGAGGCCAACTGTTATTTGAAGACCTTGTACAAGTTCTCGATCTATAGCTGACTACGGTGCGATCACACCGAGTACTTATTCATATGTCGGTCAGGCGCACTGAAAAAGGTATATATTGGTCTACGTACAAGAGCTCTTTTCTCAAATTTACTTCTCAGATGTATACGAACGCTGGAACCATCGTGGTTGACCCCGAAAATGGAGTCCAACTTGCTTACTTTGACACCGGGCCTCCCAAAAACAAAGATGCATATGAAACCATCTTCACTGTACATGGCTACGGTTTCTCTAATGGTGAGTTCTTATGCTCACAATAGATTTCCATCAAACTTCACAGCACTTACTTTCGATTCTCACTTTTTTATCTAGCAGTGTTCAAGAAACTTTTCCCGCTCTGCTCAACGTACAACCTTCGTATCGTGGCAATTAGCAGAAGAGGATATTATGGATCAACGCCATATACGCCTGCTGATGTAGAATTTCTCACGAGCCCTGGCGTTAGCGCTACAGACGAGGAGAAACAGTCATTTGTTCGTGCGAGAGGAGTGGAGTTGCTCCGTTTCATGGACGAGTTCATCCTGAACCATGCTGTACCACCCATATCATCCATCGGTGATAATAGACGTGGCGGAGTCGCATTGTTGGGATGGTCACTGGGGGCTGCTATAACGCTCTCTGCGATTGCGAATCTTCTCGAGACGCAGGGGAAGTTGAAGACTAGAATGAGCGAGTATCTGAGGGATCACATCATGCTGGGTGAGTTATTCGAGATTTTCAGCCCGTTTTTCTTGTACATGCGCTCAATTGCTCAATCATTGTTAAATTCTTAATAGAACCTAGTACAATTGCTCCCGTTGGTGTTCCTACTTCGACAAGATCATGGTCTCCCTTTCTTGACCAAGATGTTCCTGTTTCGGACCGTGCAGGTCTTGCAGTGTACCTTCTCTCAGCCTATTATGATCACGACATCGACCCGTCCAACCCCAAGTGCAACGCAGATGGTCTCTCCCATGTCATTCCCTCTACCACACGCATTCCAACTCTCTACAACATGTCGCTCACTGAGCAGAGCGAAGTCTTCGTACTGTCCAATCCGGAATGCACTGCCGGATTAGACCTGGCCTTCTTAAGAGTCTGTGCTCGGCAAAATGCGCAGACATATCGAAAGGCGTGTTTCGATACAGAAACGAGGGGAAGGACGAGCGAGGATAGATATAAAGTAGGACCGGTTGGCCGAATACAGATCTGGGAAGTTGTAGGAGAGCGATCTCACGCTACTCTGTGGATGGCGTTCTGGGGTATTCAAGAAGACAATCAGCAGGTTGGTGGAGATTGTGTCACGTTCAAGGTTGTGGAGGGAGCGAATCACTTTGTGCGTTAACTCATTTTCCCTTCCTGTGCTCATGAAGCCAACGAATTTCATGATTGTAGATGCATTGGGATGATCCAGAGAAGACTATGTTACTCTTGAGGAACATTTTGGATTCCTAGTTATATTCAGTATAATGGCGTCTAACAGGCTCGCTTTTTGCAAATCTCAATTCGACGTTATCTTCGCTCACTTCCTTTACAACAATTCGCTTAATTCTAGAATTGAATTAGCCTTTTGTGCCTTACTACTGGCGTTGACCGCATAACCAAGATTATCCACCTTGCCCCGCTTCACGGTCAGCTGAGAAGGTGAACAGAGGCGAAGCTTCCGGTCAAACTACCGGTCTTCCGACAACTTCTCACTCTAAGAGGATTTCTGCGAAGCGTTTTGTTTCTAGAATCCCACAAACTGCTATGTTCGAGCATTTTATAGCGTATGCACCAAGGAAAGTATCGCCAACGCCAGCGGATAGGAGCTCAGCTGGACTAGAAATTATCGCTAATGCCGTCAGTCAAGAGCTCAGCTGGACCAGAACTTATCGCTGATACCAGGAGTCGAGCTCAGCTGAACCAGAAACCATCGCTAACGCCAGCAGTCAAGAGCTCAGCTGGACTAGTTCCAGAATTCTCTAATCGACATGAAGCTATGAAGGCGGTAGCAAGAGATGAATGCTATCGCACCGGTATGTCAGCTGCACTGTTCATGTGAATGGATGAACCCTGACAAGTTTTGAGATAAATAGGCTCACTTTTTTGTTCTCAGTCCCCAAACAATGCCCGGGTTTCTCATTCAACCAACTGCTCAACACACTGACGCAGTCTTCGACTCGAAAGCACTCGACGTCTCAGCGATCAAAGCTCGAGCACAGGCTCTCGTCTCAGAAATCGAGCTCAAAGATGACCGTCTGAAGGACCTTGATTTGTATAGCCAGTCGGGACCGGTAGCTCAAGGTACGGTCGCGTGGCTTGAGCCTACCAACTTCAAGGAGACGACCATAGAGGATATTCGAGCAAAGTTTGTTAGAGATGGGTATGTCTTTCTCAAGGGTATTTTGCCGAAGGAGGATGTTCTAGAAGCGAGGAGGAAGTTTTTTGAGCTTGTCAGCCCGACGGGGATTTTGAAAGAGGGTACGGACCCCGTCGAGGGTATATATGCTGGTGGAAGTAAGTGTTTGGGGGCACCCTATAAGTCGTAAACTAACTGAGGCTTTTCAATAGATTCCAATCGCTTTTATGATCCAGGCTCTATTCAACCTGTCGGCCAGACCTATACCGAAGCCGAAAAGAAAGCTAGGCAACAATATCTAGAATACATCCTCGAAGCGCACAGGGCCGAGTGGTATCAGAAAATCTCCAACCACCCTGTACTTGTCAAGTTCATTAAGGATTTTACCGGATGGAATAAAGCTCTCCTGCTTCAGCGACAGATGCTGAGGTCTAATGTTCCAGGTAACCAGCGTTGCACCGGCGTTCACTACGAGTAAGGATTTCCTGCATCCTACTGAGTCATGCTCAACTGAATGTTGTTGTCGCAACAGTCAAATCTTCATCCGCGGAGGCCCGCCGACGTCGATGACTGTCTGGCTGCCAATTGGGGGTGTCAGCGTGAAAGGAGGCGGTCTCGCCTACCTCGAGCATGGCTCCAGTGTCGGCGAGGCTTTCGAGCGCGATTTTGCGGAGCGTGCGTCCAGTTTCACGGAAGAGGAGAAAATGAGCGCTTTCAATGGTATGTCAGTTAGACTCGCTAGGCATGTAAATATATGCTAAGCTATGCTTCATACACCAGCCAATATGGCCCGCACAGGTATGCTCGACGAGGACGCCGCCCATTTCTCTCAGGACTTTGCCCAAGGGCATCGATGGCTCGTGGCCAACTACGAAGCGGGCGACATCGTCATCCACTCGCCTTTCATGGTACATTCCAGCATGCGCAACGAGGATCCTGAAAATCGGATCCGTCTTGCTACTGATTTACGGTTCGTCAATCCGGAGGAGCCGTTTGACGGTCGGGTGAGTAGGCTGGCTGAACTAAAATGTTTCATTATATACTAATTTCTTTGTATGCTCGCATTCAGTGGATGAAGTATTGGGAACCTCAGGATGGTCTTTAAGTACATGAGCTAAACCTACTAGCTTGAGACTGACTTATAGGTGGTCAAGCCAATGATAGTACAATGTTTGGTTGTTAGTCCTTTACCACGAGATCCATGATTCACTATGTAGTTACAATAACATCAGAAAAGTCCATATAAATGTCAGAATGCAGTACTCAGTATTACACAAGGACGTCGAGGAGTCCGTTTCTTGTCAATCAAACGTATCGAGGTCAATCACAATCACATCAGTCAATTTCTTGATGAGAGGTGGAGGTGTCTTCAGTACATAACCAGAGAAAGCATAGCGGGGAAGTTGGGAGTGCCGAGCCCAGTGACAGGATCCCCTAAAGAAGCTAGGTCAGAAAGGCTGACTTAGGACATACTGGTCACTTACAGCCAGCCATTGCTGGGAATCCTTGGGTATTGCCTGTATTAAACCAACACATGGAATACTAGTCAGCAACAAGAGAAGGGAGAATATCGGAAACGAAACGGAAATAAAACTAACATCCTGGATTATCGCCTTCGGTGATATCGAAAAAGACTTTGGGGTTCTGGTATAGCCTATAGTAAAACGGAAAGTGGGTATAAACACTTCTATGCGTTCAACAAGGAAACCACGCACAAAGGATTTAGGAATCCTAACACCGGCTTGCCCGCCGCCATTAACCGATCATTAAGCAGCGCGATAACACTAGCAAAGATAGGCGTCGAAGCCGATGTCCCACCGGCCTCACTAGCTGCTCCATTATTGAAGATCTGTATATTAACTCCATCAGCCGCAACATCTGGGAACCCTCTTCCTGAAGTGTTGAACAGCCCCGCATTAGTATCTCCGAGAGCGGAGAGGTAGGAGGATATGGCGGCAGATTGGTACGGCGGGGTGGGGAAGACGTTGGAGAAACCTCCGCTGGTGAAAAACGCGCCGGTCTCGTTTGATTGGATACCGTAGGTTGCGCCTACGGAGGTGACATAGGGACAGCTGCTTGGGAAAGAAGATATGAAGGTTGTGCAATCATTGGGAAGGTTGCCGGATACGCCGCCATCGCCTAAAAGACGACGATCATGAATTCTATTCTTGCTTTGTGCTATAGGGAAAGTCGGACACACCAGAAGAGAAAAAAATTGAGACGCCTCGTGCACTCAGGGCCATGTATGCATTGCAGATTCGGCTGCGAGAGGTGCCGGTTGAGATCATGTTCATTGGAAACTGCGTAAGTGGAAAACATACACTTCCAAAGCAGAGCTGATCTTAGGCTCATCGGAGCCATAACTTGTTGTGAAGACCTAGCGAGAAACTTCAATGGCAAAGTCGGGTGGAAAGATACCTGCACCCGAGACGAACCTGCGGAGGATCATCTTGAGCATTCAAAAAGTTAACCATATCCAAGAATCCATTGGCGCCTTCTGATGTATCGTTTCCCGCAGATATAAAGACAACCGGAACGTTAGTAGCTAGACCGACAGTGTAGTCGATATCAAGGCTCTAAAATGGCCCAAAAATTAGTAAAGCAGCTTCCGCGCCAAAGATAATTTGCTCACGTACCGCTTCATTACCCGCCTCGCCTGGACCTTGAGGATTCTCTCCTCCGTCCAGAGTCTGCAAGGTGAACGTTGTGTTTGGGGACATGTCAGGCCGGAACTCGATCAAGAAGTCTTGCAAGTCAGCTATCTGTCATATGAACATGAGACTCGCAACAAGTGTCAAGCAGTGATCCTACTTGGGCAAATTCATTATCAAAACCGGCGACTGCAATTCTGTTGGAAGACTGAGTTGCAGGAGTCGCAGGGATCCCGTAGATCTCCTGTAAACATTTCGGGTTCATAAGACCTGGCTCAGGTGTAGCCTTAGCATCACATGAAGATGGCGCAGGGAATGTCCTTTTGGTCTTCTTTAGGCTCCGAGCACCGATGACTCGGCCTGCAACTGGCGCTGTATGCCTAGAGTTGGAGCTGGACGGTCTTGTCGCAAAGGTCGTTGTTGGGTGCACCAAATCAATATGTGGGAGAAGATCTTCGGGAAGAGAGTATTGAAGCGTCCGGATGAGATTTTCTCCAGAGTCTAAATGAGTATATGTCTCAAAGTTGGCGTTCAAGAGAGAGTCGGCGGAGACTTCGGTAGAGAAAATCAGCCAGTCGTCGAAAGGACCACTAGTTTGTACATCAGAGATGCCACTGCTATTTAACCACGAAGTTACAAGGGAGACGGTTTCGGGAGTAGGTGCTGCATAAGCTTTTACCTGGAGCATAGTTTGCATGTTATAATGGTAGGCATGAAATAATGGACTCACCTCGTCCCGACTTAAGTGCTTCCCGTACGAATCACTTCCAGGCGTACTAACATCATACAAGGCTTTCTCAAGACCTGCGATATCTGTTGCCTTGAGTCCAACTCTGAGTTTGAGGGTCGTGTCGGTGCTTGGCTTGCCCTGGCTGACGAACGCGCTTGGAAGGTCGCGTGATTCGTGCATGGTCAATGCACCACGCGTGCCAACAGGCTGAGACCCCTTGTTCACCCAAGCAGCACAAGTTACGGCTGGCAAGACAAGAAGTGCGTACGACAGAAGGACCATGACCACAGACAGGAAGCAGATCCTGGATGGGATTGATCATGCATCTTCGCTGCTTCTTATGCTGGTCGTCGCAAAGAAGATTACGGGAAAGTGTTTTGATCTTTGGAGTTCAGGTTTGTCTTCGCAAAATCGAGGCTTAACATCGCCGTCAAAATAGTTGGACGAAGCAAAACTTACCGGGTAGAAGCATGCGTTTCAATAACAGTGTTCCGTGTCCACCGTGCACCCTTGGGTCTTCAGCCAAGGTCAAGGTGCTCTTCCATTCACATGAGCAGAACTACTTCTATAAAATTCAATTACAGAAGAACAAGCGGGTGGAAGGGTATCTGCACCCAACCTTTTTCGGCAAACGTATTCCGACGTATTCTCAAGATGCATAGGTTGACCGCGGGCAGTATGATGGTCGCGATCGATGGGAAAATTCAATCCAAGACGTCGGCCCCCAAAGGACTAGACGAGGACTGGGCGAAAAACGCCAACCCAGGATCCTTGCTTTGTGTTGTATCTCTGCAATCTTGGACTCTGACCACGACTCAGGAATCAAGAATATCCCCACAAAGTACCTCGCGCCCTTATTACACCAACTTCAACTTTTCGATATATGATGAACACTTGGGACATGACAAGCACCGAAACAGCGGTAGTTGTACAGTTCCTCCTCGAGGATGACGGGGAAGGATATGAATTTAGTACGTAAGTTTCGGTTGTTTTGTAGCGAATACTAATGTTGGTATTCGCAGCCTGTCATTGTCCGGAGTACTTCATTCCGTCGTGCTTCTGGTGCAGTACTTCCTTTAAGCAGTGACGAACTCTGTACTAGTAACTCGAATGCAGGCTACATAATTCGCACATAGAACTGGCAACACGATGATGACGCTGCTTGGGGTGCACTTAGGATTGAGCTGCAATTTCCATCAAACTCTATCTACGTACTGAACGGTTAACGCGGATATTTTGTTTCCACTTCTTAACTGTCTGAACACGGAGAAAAGGACCTAAGCTATGACAAGGGAACGAGACCGCTTCACCTAAAGCCGGAGCCTCTGGCCTATTCCAGCTAATTCATACACGTGCATGTCTATCTACGATCACCCTCAGGCTTGAATCGCTGTGCCCGTACTCGTTGTTTTTCGGAACTCTTGTCAGCCAGTCAAAGGATCAGGCTTCCGTGGGACGTGATTGGCACTAAGTACCAATATCATTGCTGATAAGGCCCATTCAATGGCGTCTTCTTCATGTAGAATTGTCCTGAGCTGCCAGTCCCGGGTGGCCTAGAGTTTAACCCTGTCATAGGCTAAACTAGAGGGGTTAAGGTGATGCAGAGGTATATTGATCCCAGTCTAAATGGATGAAGCGGTGCCAAATGCTTTCAAGCTGTCAGATTCCTCTACTATTGATCTTGAATCAAACTCGAGGTGCTTGCTGTCTGCTTGCTGTCAGCTTTCTGTCAGCAGTGAATGACTTCTAGCTGAGAAGGATGTCAATGAACGCGTGGCTACTTCATCGCTTTTGTGTACGTTCCAATACCCTTCAGCACTTATTCTTTCTTTCCTTTCACCACTACCATACAACATTGCCTGACGAGTTTCAACTACATGTCGAGTCGCAATCCTTTCTATCCCAATTCTGACACTCCCAGGAGGCAGGATCATTCAAGAGAATCTTCTCTCAGTGGGATTCTGTGAGTGGTATAAAATGTTCCAGTCTTTTGCAGTGGACTAATCATAACCACATGTCAAATATTCTTAGTCAGGATACTCTTCATCTTCATTCAGGTCCAGACCAACAAGGTCTTTCTAGCAGTGAGCAGTCTATGGGCCAGGCCCAGCCAAGGTGGGTCATAGACAGTCATCCAGGGGACCAGACTCTGAATTTGTGCCCAAACATTGCTCCTTTGCCCTTTTAAATGATTGATTTATGACCACCATGATTAAATTGTTAGTGCATTTGCATCATCACCTCCAGGTGATGAGCTGCAACAAGGCAATACCCACACTGTTGCAACTCAGAAATAGTGAGTATGATATAGACTTCTGTAGCTTTCTGTTACTCAACTATACATCATGGTTCAATAGAGAGATGTTTACTGGGGCATCTGATTTTACCCTTACAAATAATAATATCAATATGATTGGTGGAAATATGTATCAGTCCTTTCATTTATATGTATCATCAGGACAAATGCCCCAACCCAAAGGTATGTTACTAATTACAGCCATAGATTGTCATCATAGTAAACTTTGTGTAGTTGGCAATGTGGGAATGTCCAACCTTCCTGCTCCTACTCAAACATTCATAGGCAGACAGGACATTATGGATCAGCTTGGGAAGTATTTCTTTGGCAAGAAGAGATCTACTGCCAGCCAGCTGAGATACATTCTTCATGGGAGAGGTGGTGCTGGGAAGACACAGATTGCTCTGCAGTTTGCTATAATGAACTCTAATCAGTAGGTCCTGAATTATTACAAATAGAATAGAATTGATGAACAATGCGGCCTAGATTCACCAAAACATTCTTCATACAATCCAGCACTGTGGAGCTTATAAAAGCAAGCCTGCAAGACAGCTGCAGAAAATGTGGCATTGCTGAACCCAGTTGGGAGTCTGCAGTGGATTGGCTTTATAGCCATAAAGAGGAATGGTTGCTCATCTTTGACAATGCTGATGATCCCATGCTCAACCTTGAGAGCTATATGCCTAGATGCACTCATGGGAATGTTCTGGTGACCACCAGAAACCCTAACTGCTGGCAGTCTGCAAAGCAGAGAACTCAAGTGTCAGACATGAGTCAGAGTGAGGCAGTGGAGCTGCTTCTGGAATATGCAGGTTCACAGGGAAATAGTGAATCCAGTGCTGCAACTGCTTTGGCTATTGTGCAGACACTCTACTGCTTCCCTCTTGCTATTGTCCATGCTGGGAGCTATATTCAGCAGCAGAACTGCTTCTATGGATATCTGGAGAGATATAAGGAGCAGAGATCAGAATTGCTCTCTCAGAATATGGTGCAGCATGAGTATGAACTGTCTGTTTATGCTACATGGAATCTGAGCTGGAAGCAGTTGGACTCAAGGAGCCAGGAGTTCTTGCAAATATGCTCTTGCCTTCATTTTGAAGGAATAACTTCCAAGTTGTTCAAGAGAGCTTTCATGTTCATTGATAGGGAGTGGGAGTTTCTGCCACCTGGTGAAGCTCTAGATAGAGGAAAAGAATTTGTCAAGTCTTTTACCTCCACAAGAACCATGGCATGGGATGGTGTAGGATTTGATGCAATGATTGGGATCTTAAGGTCATATTCATTACTTGAATGTGGACTGCAAGAGAACATCTACAAGATGCATCCATTAGTCCATCAATGGGTACATGATGAAATGACAGCTGCAGTGAAAGGCAGCATATTGGAGAAGACAAAGGGGATTATAGCAGGGGCTGTAACACTTGAAGAGATAGAAGAAGAAGTGATATTCTGTCTATCAATGCTGCCTAATCTAGTAAAGTTGTGTACCTGCATTCCAAAGGAGGTGAATGTAGCAACAGCATTTGCTGAAATCTATAGGTGGAGTGGGATGTGGGATAAGGTAGCAGAGCTGAGGGAGTTTTGCTATGAAGAATATAAGAGAACCCTTGGCCCTGAACACCTTAGGACTCTCTGGGCCATGCACAAACTTAGTGAGGCCTATTTTGGTATGCAGAAGTGGGCAGAGACACTGGATCTGCGAGAAAGTCTAGTTGATATATTGAAGAGAAAACATGGAGAGGAGCATCCAGAAACTATTMWCTTTWTAAATGCTTTGGCTAGGACTTATAATGATATGGGAAGGTTGAGTGAGGCATTGGAGCTACAGGAGAAGCTGGCTGAGATATCAGAAAGGATTGGAAGAGGTGAAGATTCAGAGACTCTTGGTATTATATACCGCAGTCTGGCCATAATGTATGTCAGGATGGAGAAATGGAAAGAGCTATTGGAACTGGGGGAGAAGATAGTCATGACATCAAAGAGAGTTAGAGGAGAAGAGCATCCAGAGACTCTCAGGGCTATAGATGATTTGGGTTTCTATTATTCTCAGATGGGGAAGTGGACTGAGGCATTGGAGCTGCAGGAAAAGCTAGTTGAGACCTCAAAGAGAGTAAGAGGAGAGGAACACCCAGAAACCCTTGACATTGAACGCAAACTGGTGTTGACCTACATTAATGTAGGAAAATGGAAGGAGGCTAGGAGTTTGGTGGAGAAGTTGATTCAGAAAGCCACAAGGGTGCTTGGAGATACTCATCCTCAAACTTTGCTGCTCATTCAATTTTTCTCATTGATAGAGAAAGTACTACAGGAAAATCAACAACATGAGGAAGCCTCATCCACTGGCATAACCTCCCATGCTGCAGGCAAAAAGAAGGCATTAACTAAGCCTGCCTCAAAGCCCAACAAGGAGCATCAAGTTCCAGCTGTAAAAGTTAGCTCTTCAACCAAACAAGTCAAGAAAGTGTCTTCAAAGACAGCTGCTACACCAGCAGCAAAGGCCTCTGCAAAACCAAAGTGGAGGTAGTGAAGTGGTATTCTAGGAGACTGGTTAAAAACTTCTGCTGAACTGTTGATTAGTCTATCCTGATTTTGTGTATGTGTTGTGTCAATGACTCAGAGCTACTCTGATCATGTTGAATATTTTTTTGGGTGCTGTGGCTATATAGTAGTAACTAAAAGCCAAGTACTTATATATATCTTGTTTCAAGTAGTTAATGTAGTGATTCCCTTGCTTTGTAAATTTTGCAAGAAGAAATAAAATCTAATCTTTACTTGACCAGAGTGGACTAGAGTTGCTACCTTCAGTGTCTCAGATGTGAAGGGTCTTTCAGATTGGTTATCCTTCATACTTATAGTTCAAGCTGATGAGTCTGTAACTTGATACATTGGAAGTGAAAAGTATTACAGACAATGATATATATTCTTGCACTTACCAACATTCTTCTGCTGGACATACATTCCCCACCTGAGGTTCATGGAACAAAATGTCCCTTCATTAAATCCCGAAACTGATGTTTGGGCGGGAAGGGCTGTGTGGGCGCACGCTCAATGTCCCTGGAGATTTGATCATGCCACTCAACAAGTGAATCTATATGACACCGAATCACTTTAAACAATGATAAGCATAAATACGCGTTGATTAACAGCCAAATGACCACTGTGTATTTAGGCCATAATGATGACAATCTGACCAATAAACTGATAGCCCCAATAATTTATCCCATGTTCGGATTGTGTGCGTATTTGGGATCATATTGGAAGAAACTGTATAGCGTAAACTGAGTTCAAGTCGGAAGTAAAATATAGATGAGCGTGGTTACTAGTTCGCAAACAGCGCGGCCAATGGGTAGGGAGTTACTAATGCTTCAAGGTGGTTCGTTCGATAGACTGCTGGGAAAGATGATACTCGTAAGTAACTTACTCACAGGAACAGGGAGAGTGCAAGAACCCACCTCTATTGGTGTTGTGTGTACCTGCCGTAAGTACCATTGGTTCCGTTGGCTGAGGGTGGTATAGGGGGGAACGATTGGACACGTACCTGATCAAATTCTAGCCCAATCAATAAACTCAAGAAGTCCTCGATGACAATAGGTCAAGGCATCGTGAGGGAAGGTTTCCGAGTCCGGGGCTACAGAGTGCTTTCCTAAACTCCGCTGTGTGGGGCGCCGTATATCTGGAGACCTCAACGCTTGAGCTCCGAGATACGATCTATTAGACGCTTACGTGTCATTCGTTGTCGATGTATGCGTGAATTGCTGCTGGTGTGAGAGATTAAGCGTGAGCACACAACAAAATATTAGCACCAGACACCTTCTGCACATCGAAGCGAAAAAACAAGTCGAGTTGACGTGGATGTGAACATTGAAGGGCAAGGGTCCCCGATAGTAATTGGTAGAGTTCTGGAGTACTGTAAAGAAGCCAGATGATGTAAACGCAAGCTAGAAGATTGCTGAAACATCCTCGATGCGGTGTAAGTGAGCTCTGAAGGGGAAGCCATAGATATAGGTATTGAATACTCCTAGCAAGTAAGTCAATATGAATAGCATCGTTCAGTAATATATCACGCTGACGACGCAGAAAGATAACCAATCTGGGGCATGTCCACTCTGCAGCCGTCTTGACGTCGATGGCGATGTAGTGGAGAAAGGCTTGAAATGCGGTTCAGAACGAATTTAGGATATAGCATTAGGTCACGTGAGTATGGTAACCTTGTTTCCAGCAACCTCGCGGAGAGCATGCGATAAATTAAAAAGCTGCGAGGAATGGGCATGGCTCAGGCTCTCGCCCTTTCTTCATGTCTACCAGTGCCACCTATACTCAGAGTCATAGAGTCAAGCGAAAACCGCCGCCCAGTCTCGAGCAGTATCCCAGTGACGAGGGATCCCACAAAAGATCTGATTCGGCGTCTGCAACTACGTTTGAGCTCTTTCCGGACTTGCCAGTTTCGCCTACGGAATCGGTGAGGAAAGTAAAACCATATGGAGTCGGACAGTATGGACAAGGACATTATACCGTCCGTCGACGGACGCTGTCGACGATGTCCACTCCTAGTCTCATACGCGACATGAGCGACTCGAGCTCAAACACGTCTTTTTCTATCGCCTCCAGATCTGGCGCGTCGTCTATCGCTAGTCTAG
>RCHF01004638.1:0-12323 GCA_003987895.1 Neonothopanus nambi | reverse complement strand
CATTAATAGTAATCAAATTAATGATTTTCCAAGTTCACCCTTCTGGCGTTCTGTCTGTTCTGATGTTAAACGTTTCCTTTCTCGTATGGTTACTTTTTTTTATAAAATTTTTTCAAGGATTCAGGGGATCTTGCTACCAGGCAATGACGAGATGCGTGTTCCTATTAATTGACCATCCAGCGTCAACCTTACAATCTCATCCCCTACACTATAACCATGCTTGACGCGATGTATGTAGCATGGACCCCGGCTGTTCCTCAATGGGACCCAGTGCCGGTTCTCCTCCTCCTCCTCTTCCTCCTCCTAACCAGAAACAGCAAACCGACAAGCCGCCTCAATCAACAAGTAGTTGATGACAAACTGGGTATCATACACCCTCACATCTTCTCAATTTCCGACAAATACGCCAAAAGTTCCTATACTGTCCTGTTAGGAACAATCATTCCTCTCAGACAATATCCACGAACCGTATTAGTTGGCTCAAACGCCAGCCCAACCCTCAGAGCTTCCGCCGCCTCACTTGTAGCACCAAGTCCCACCAACGCCTTGGCTTTCCGAAAGTGTCCTTTACTCCAGTTCCGTCTTACTGAGATCACCGTCTCAGCATCCGCCAAAGCAGATATATAGTCGTGAGATTCGCAATACGCAGCAGAGCGGTTCGATACAATCGTAGACAGTTCTTCACGCATGACCTGATTACTTTCCCATGGTGGTCGCTGCACCGCTATAGAAGCAGCCATAGTATAACGAGCAATAGCCTGCGCATGTTTGCCCATTTTATACAACGTCTATACATCATCCACCATTAATTCAATTTCACCGTTATCCATTCATACAAAACTACGTAGTACGCACATTTCCTTCTTCCTTTGTATTATTCACCGCCTGCGATAAATTCTTCGATATTATATTCCCCGGCGGTGGTGCGGCGAGGTTTGGATTCGAAGCAAAAATTTTCGCCAGTCTATTGAGATTCACGTAGTCTTGATGGCAATCTTTGCATTTTTCTAGTGAATGTTGTGCGCATACTATCCCAGGTCCGTCTGTAGACAAAGAGAGAGAGACAGCTCGGAAATCGGCTTCGATTAGGGCTTGTAAGGCTGGATCGGGGGTAGGTAGCATCATCTGCTGAGGTTGGGATTGTTGCGGTCCATGAGAGTGTGAATGTGTATGCGATTCACCGGGAGCATGGGTATGTGAGTGCGACATGGCTGAGGGACGATGATTTACGTGGCGGAGCGTGCGTCGCGTCGGCCCATTGCAGTCTCGTGATTGTGAGAAAATACGGGCGCTCTACTTGACGCCGGGAGATCTCGGGAGACGAGCCTACGTTATCATTGCCATGAACAATGTACACAGCAGAACCCGAAAAGAAATCAACACGATGGAGACACAGCGACTCTACACAGTCCTTGACCCCTAAATTTCCTCCGAGCTAGCAAGACTCGCGTCCGAACGCGTTATAGGATCCGGAGAAACTCACTGCGTCTCATTTCAACCGAACAGAAAATTGGAATCAGGATATATATGTATGTAGTGGAGGATATCAGCTTGTCTTATGGTACAGCTTTGCGTGTATCTTGACAGTTCGTGCGTGGACATGGTTCTTTCAAATTCGTTGAGTTTCTTCCTAGTCTATGTGTTTTATTCTGATTCTGGTTGATGTTATGTATTCAGGTCATTTGGGTCATGAAATGGCTGAGAGATTATCGGTACCCTCTATGGTTAAGCACGCCGCGCACTCGAAGAATGCCATGCCACGTCCTTGGAACAAGTTTGACTGTATCTGCTGTATCTGCGATTCTACCGAAAGTGATTACGGCGTTGGACGAGTCAATCGCTCGTTGCTCGAGGTACTTCCTCCTCAAGAGGAACTGATCGATCTCTCGGATGAAGCTATTCAGAGATTCATCAATGACTCTGTCTAAGTTGAACAACACGATAATACTTTTCGAGTTTCTATGAATGCGCTATTTCGGCGAACGCCGGCCTTCACTTTCTATTTCGCGTGTTTGTTTCTTAGTGGGAATCACGGTGTTGTACGCTCTATACATAGAGCTCCATGAAGATCGAGTCATGTTCCCACCTACTTCATTCTTCATTCTTCGCTCCTTATCTGTACACCAAACGACCAAACGATGCCCGGCGATATTCCATACACCTTAACATCCGAACAGTTGAATCGTTTTGAACAAGACGGGGTATGTGTATTTCATTCATGATTCGGGCTATATGTACTCACTGCAGTTGAATCCGAATCCATCCACCACATACATAGTTTCTAGTTCTCCCGTCTATCTCTGAAGAGCTCACTCGGAATATCTCGAAGTGGGCGGAGGAAATCGAGGTTCGTCGTCGGTTGTTTAAACTGTCAAATGTACCGTCCCAACGCAACGCCCTTAGAATCTTCCCTACAAACCAGACGCATGGATGCACTACGACGAAGTAACAGCAACCGGCCAGACGATCCTCACCAGGACTGAGAATTTCGCTACATATCATAAAGGGTTTAATGATTTGTTTCGGGGGAACGCGATTTTGGGTATTCTTAAGCAGCTTAGCGGAGAAGATATGGCGCTGTTCAAGGATAAGATTAACTATAAGGTGAGTGGGATATGATTTATCATGGTGGACTCGGTGATCTACGGATATCAATGTTGATTATGTCTTTACATATGCATAGTCTCCAGGAGGAGGGGGTTTCAAACCTCATGTAAGTATATTTGTTTTGGATTAACCTCACAGCCTGGTGTATTCATCTGCGTTTTTTGCCTTATGTAGATTGATGCTCCGGATTGTATGGTGACTTTTGCTTGGAAGAAATTGGTTTTGGGCGTAACGAAGTTTTCTACAGATGTTCACATTGCGAATGTTAAACACCTCACCAGTTCGTTCGATAACCACTTAGTGATATGCATGTATATGGTTTTCATGTCTATTTCAACTCCCGGGCTCTAGTTCTGATGGCAGCTCAACCCGCCACTATGGAGAACGGTTGTCTTGAAGTAGGTTGAATCCTCGCTTCTGTTCTACTTCTCTACTTTCTTTTTGGTTGATTCGGTCTACCTATACAGGTGGTCGCTGGTTCTCATAAAATGGACATACCCCTCGGGAAAGACGTCTGCATTGAACCATCCTGGTGCGAGAAACAGAAATGGGTAGGTGGATAACTACCATCAATTCACTCTACGCGACCAGTGGTTTCTAAGTAGTTGGTGTTACAGACTCCAGTCCCCTTGAAGTCGGGTGAATTCCTGGTTTTCGGCTCGTATCTTGCCCATCGGTCAAGTACGAACATGTCTGAGAATGGGAGATCAGCTATCGTATGTACATGTGTCGGAAACACGGACTTGGATTATTCATTCAATTCATTCTTGATTGATTGATTCTCGAAACGTCCGAATAGTATGCAACTTACAATGCGTTGTCTGACGGTGGTGATCGTCATGATGCATATTATAAGCATAGGTCAGTTCGTTCGTTGTTTGTTGTAATGCTTATTGGTCCAGTCTTAACTTACGGGATCTTTTAATTTGAAGGAGAGAACATTGGCCTGCCACAGCCGATCGAAAGCCCGGAGAAAAGTATGAGGAAGGTGCTCGACTTTATGGGTATGTCACTACTTATTGCTGTAGCTTTCGTTTGGGCTCTACTCATCCTCGGGTGTAGGTTCGCTACACCCATGCTGACCGTTGACGGGGATACGTACAAAGCTATGGGCTTGTAATATGACATCACACTTCCGAGTAGCATCGGCCTTAGCTTCAACTTGGATCCCTCTTCAGAATCATAAGCGAGTTTCTCTCAGGTTCAGAGTTCTCTCCTACGAAAAAACGTCCGCCTGACGTTAAGAACATGATCGATTATTCATCGTTATCGATGTATAAATTCAATGTTTGCGAAGTTGTAGGGCTTTCAACTAGCCCTAGTGCCCTAGTACTAGTCCTCCCTCTTTGACCTAGATATGACCCAAGACGATGCTAGTGTCACTGTCCCTGGACGAGACCAGCTCACGAAGCGAGAGCTGCCTCAGATGAAATTGGCTGAGGCGGGAAGTCCACTGACGGCTCCGATTAAGGTGTCTGGAGATCTAGCGCCTTTGGAACGCGCACAAAGGAGGTTTAGCATTGAAGGGAATGTTATTGGTACGGTTTCTCCACGTACTGAAATGATGTTATGTCTAACAGCACGCGCACACGCATACACAGTTACCGGTGGTGCAGGAGACATCGGGCTTGCATCTATTCGTGCACTTTTAGAGCACGGCGCGTCTGGTATCGCGATTTTCGATATGAGCGCTTCCCTCGTCGCTGCACAATCTTCTATTGACACTCTCAAATCTGACTTCCCTCAGGCCAAAGTGATCACGATGGAGGTTGACGTGAGGGATGAAGAACTCGTTGAGAGATCCGTAAGAGAGGTTGTTGGGGTGTTGGGGGGCGTAGATATGTTGTTGTGTTGTGCTGGGATTGTTCATTGTGCTCATGCGGTAGAGACGAAGGTAGATGATTGGAGGAGAGTGTTGGATGTGAATACTACTGGGAGCTGGATTTGTGCCCAGGCTGTTGGAAGGTAGGCCCATGAAAGGCTCGCGTTCGGAATAACTTGCTAACGCTCCCCTCTTTCCCTAGGCAAATGATATCGCAAGGAAAAGGCGGTAGCATCATCTTCGTCGCTTCAATATCCGCGCATCATGTCAACTTTCCTCAACCTCAAATCGCCTACAACACATCTAAAGGAGCCCTTCTTCAGCTCACCCGTTCTCTTGCGGGTGAGTGGGCGAGGTATGGTATACGTGTTAATAGCATCAGTCCAGGGTATATGGATACTATACTCAATGCTGGGGAAGGACTGGCTCAGGCTCGAGATATATGGACTAGTAGAAATCCTATGGGAAGGATGGGTGATCCTGAGGAGTTGACGGGATCTATTGTGTTACTTTTTAGTCGTGTTGGAGGAAGATATATTAATGGTGCTGATATTGTTGTTGATGGTGAGTTAGTTCCTTCATCTATGTTAATGTGTCCATTCAAGCTGATAGGATTGTTGATTTAGGTGGTGGTAACATTCTCTAGTTTCGCTGACTCGGAGGCTTTTGATGGTCGATTGTAGCGTAGAACACGCGTCTCATAGACCCTTACATTTTCACTTTCAAGACACGCTCAATAGAGCTTCACCCCATTCTTACCGAGAACAGATCCGGACCTCCACTCCCCTTGTTGAGGCATCACTTTCTAAGCTATACTTTCCGTGAGGTATTGTTTCCGAGGTTCAAAAGACGAACGATTCTTCCGCAGGAGGGCTATCTTGCAAGCTAAGCGTGCTCGCATCGGACGTTATTCAAGGGCACTGTTATTTCACAGTAGGAGTGATAGTTCCAGCGCTACCGTACGGACCTCTTCTAGATCTCGATGTGAACCTCGTGGCTGTATATGCTATGGCAGGCAACATCCCGCTCAACATCCGTCCGAGAAAACCTCGTAAAGGCAAACGCAAACGCTCACTGCCTTTAAATCCAAGTTCATAGACGGACATGCCCCCTGCATCTCCAGCGGGTTCACCGTCCCGCCACACAGGCTGTTGCGTATCCGTTGGAGCCTTTTCTGTGGATGAGGATAATGAAGATGTTGCGGGTAATGGGAAGGTTAGGAGTGAGAATACTGGGATGAACCCACCGTTGGCACTTGATGCCCAGACTGTGTTTTCTTTCCAGTCGTATGATCTTAGAGGTGAGCAGGACGATGCCAGTCGAGTGATGGGTATAACTCAATTCTTCGATGTTTGTAGAGGATTTGACATACTGTGCGCTGGGTGAAGTGACTCGGAGCGGAAGGATTATTTTGGGTAATCGGTCAGGAATGTATTTTTGTTAGACATCGATGCTTGAGCACCGAAATAAATCCATCAGTACCAATCATGTGTATTGCTGGAGAAGCTTTTAGCTGCATGAGGCATCTCCAGAACAGCAATTTCTAACCAAGAGTCCTTGGTGTACGCCGCTATGGTAGACTGAAACAGCGGCTGTGTCCCTCAGCCTGCCGGCACCATCGGCCCTACTCCTAAGCGCACGCACCTGATGTCCTCCGCTGGCTGACTCAGCCAGCTCTGTGATCGCCAAATTTTTATTTCCCTCACTCTCCCATCGACCGTCACTTAGACTGGTTCTCTCTTTTATATCGCACTCAACAAACGTACTTTCCTCGTATTTCTGTCACTTTAATATGACAAATGCACTCGTAAACAACACTTCAGGTATTGAGAGACAATTCGGTACGTCTTCAGTTTTTTTTTCTGGTCTTGTTCGCCTTTTTTGACGGTTTTGTTTTTGCGACAGATTCTCTCGGCCTGTCGAAATCTACATATGTTCCTCCTCATATGAGGAACTCGCAGCGGGCTGCTTCCAATAACCATTCCAATAACCATTCTAACGGGTGCGTCTGTCTTCCAACTGCTTATCTTATGTTTTTGTTTCGCTTACCTTTCTTTTGTACCAGAAACGGCTGGAACGATTCCCGCAATGACTCCCGCAGTGGAACTCCCTCCCGCTTTGATTCGAGGGGCAGTTACTCCGATAGAGGTAGAGGTGGCGCTGCCTTTTCTTCGAACAACCGTGGAGGTGGAGGCAACTGGGGCTCTTCGTCTCCTTCTCAAAACTGGCAGTCTTCCCGTGATAACCAGCCTCGTGACAGCCAGCCTCGGGGCGAAAACCAAATGTTTGGCTATGGCGCTTGGAGGGACGGAAAGCATGTTGTCGGTCAACGCAATATGCGCATGGAGAAGGAGATTTACGGTGATGCCTCCGACCCCTCTAAGCAGCACACTGGTATCAACTTTGAGAAATACGATGACATTCCCGTTGAGGCTACTGGAGCTGATGTTCCAGAGGCCGTAACATCGTTTACCAGCCCTCCTTTAGATCCGGTTCTTCTCGAAAACATTGGGTTTGCCAGGTACACTACTCCTACTCCCGTTCAAAAATACTCCATTCCCATCGTTGCAAACGGTCGGGACTTGATGGCTTGTGCTCAGGTAGGTATACACTTTGAATGATTCCTTCATGTTTTCAATCAGAGAACAACTTCTGATATTTAATCAACAGACTGGTTCCGGCAAAACCGGTGGTTTTCTCTTCCCCATCATGTCGGCTTCTTTTACGAATGGACCGCTTGCACCTGCCGACCAAACTCCCAGTGCTTACGGACGCGGGCGCAAAGCTTATCCCACAGCACTCATTCTTGCTCCCACTCGTGAGCTCGTTTCTCAGATCCACGAGGAAGCACGCAAGTTTGCCTACCGTTCTTGGGTCCGTCCGGCGGTTGTCTATGGCGGTGCTGATATAACGCAGCAAATTCGATCCATCGAACGTGGCTGTGATCTCCTCAGCGCCACACCTGGTCGTCTCGTTGACCTCATCGAGCGAGGCAAGATTAGTCTTGCAAACATCAAGTACCTTGTTCTTGATGAGGCTGATCGTATGCTTGATATGGGTTTCGAGCCTCAGATTCGAAGGATTGTTCAGGGTGAGGATATGCCTGGTGTTCATGAGCGTCAAACCCTCATGTTCAGCGCTACCTTCCCGAGGGACATTCAGATCCTTGCAAAGGATTTCTTGAAGGACTATGTCTTCCTTAGTGTCGGTCGTGTTGGTTCTACCTCGGAGAACATTACTCAGAAGATCGAGTACGTCGAGGATCACGACAAGAGGAGCGTGCTTTTGGACATCCTTGCTTCTCACACTAAAGCTGATGGTCTCGGTCTCACTTTGATCTTTGTCGAGACCAAACGTATGGCGGACATGCTCAGCGATTTCCTCATGGGGAACAACCTTCCTGCTACATCTATCCACGGTGACCGTACTCAACGTGAACGTGAGATGGCCTTGCAGACTTTCCGTACTGGCCGTACACCCATTATGGTTGCCACTGCCGTAGCTGCTCGTGGCTTGGATATCCCCAACGTGACCCACGTTGTCAACTACGATTTGCCTTCTGACATTGACGACTACGTCCACCGTATTGGTAGGACGGGTCGTGCGGGTAACACTGGTGTCAGTACTGCGTTCTTTAACAAAGGGAACAAGAATATCGTCAGGGATCTTGTTGAACTTCTGAGAGAGGCGAACCAGGAGATTCCTTCGTGGCTGGAGGCTAGTGCGCACGAGGCCTCGTTTGGTGGATCCTATAGGGGCCGTGGCCGTGGTGGAGGCCGTGGTGCTCGTAGTGGTGGCCGTGACTACCGTACTGGTGGAGGAGGTGGAGGTCATTCAAGTGGTGGGTATGGTGGTGGAGGTTATGGTGGAGGAGGAGGAGGATACGGTGGTCGCTCCTCCTATGGTGGTGGAGGTCCTTCTTACGGTGGATACGGCGGTGGCGGCGGCGGGTACGGCGGCAACAACAACGGAAGCTGGTGGTAAACCAATTCTTTGACTCGACTCCGACTGGATTGCTCCGGGACTGCATATGCTCTCACTTATGCCTCATCTCCATGCTTTTCCCCTTTCGCTTAATGGCCTCCTACACCTTTCATCCATGATCTTATGACATCTCTCATGCCAAACGGATATCAGCAGAAGCAGAAGAAAAAACCCTCAAAAAATAACACCATAGCTCGGCGGTCTGCCGGTTACATACGAATTCAGTCGTCCGTCGGCCACCTCTATCCTATCTCGTTTGAATTTCTCCTGATGACCTCCCTCGATTCTCGATTACGACCTCGTGCGCTGCTCTCAAAAATTGTCTCGTGTCTCATTATTTGCTGCTCGTTTCGTTTCCCTGCTACATTATTTATTTCATCCCGCATGACGTTGTACGCTATCACCAGAGGGCGTACGATATCACACTAATTTCCTTGATCGGCATTGCATTTATATTACAATCAGCATAACATTCAAGTATTAGACGTGGGACTGGACTCCACGACGCGAGCATCTCTTTTCTTTTCTCTTTTGTCTTTTTTTTTTGTCATTTTTTTTCTTTCTTTGCAATATCAGTCTCCTGTCGTTTCGCGATACATTCAATGGTTTCATCAAATCACAATCATACCCCTCCAACCCCAACGTAACCCTCTTCCCCCTGGCATGCTTCCATTCCCAATCCCCCTTTTACACATTTGTCATTCCATGCATCATGTATTGCGACACGCACACGCTAGAACGATGAACGGATATTTCTTTCTCATACTGGTCGTTCGTCTGTTTTAAATCGGACTGGTATACCATAGATACGTACGTACGAGACAATTTTGGCATCTTTTTCTTTACCCTCTAGTGTAATTTGTTTTTTAGAGCATCGCATCGCATAGTATTGTAGCTTACCCAAGGTCTTTCGAGCATTTTTTTTTTCTTCTACTACGATTACTTTGCTTTCGCTTTTTTATGGTACTGATATATAACGCTGCTTCTGACTCCGTGGGCTTCCCTTTTCTTTCTTTCTCTCTCTTACACTTCTTGCACATAGCTTTAGGTAGTTGATACAATATATTCTTGACAGTCGGAGCCTCCATCTAATGTGGTTAACAATTCACGAAAGGATTTAAGGGCTACAGTCCGTTCGGCCTCATCGGCAAAACCTTTCGGCGTACGGCGTACAGTAACGCTTACTCCTCCTTTCAAATTCTTTCTCTCTCCCTCCCTCTCTTGCTTTTCACCCCCCGTCTCTCGAAATTTCATTCGAAATACGACGGGTTGACGCTTAACAAGATCACTAGGTCTCCCCTTGTGACGAGCCTAATAGTAACGATTCAGGCTGTGAGCTGTGAGCTGTGTGATTCGTGATTCACGACTCAGGCTTCAGGTGTTACTGTAAGCGGTGAGTACTAGTTCCACGTCACTCCTTTCCTCTACTTTCCTGGAGGGTTTTTCACCAAGACAAATTTTCTAATATTTTATTTTATCCCTTTCCCCCAATTATTTGGGTCTTTTGTCTCGTTTTGTCAGCAGGTCCATCCCGTTTGTCTAGGGATTTTTTACATCCAGGACTTCCGACTCACTCTTGAGCACTGGACGGCACTCGTTACTCTTTGAATTCGAATTCAAATCGTACACGTACACGTATACGTATTTGATTGAGGCGTTAACCCAACCTTGGACTCGAGCGAGAAACGAGAAACGAGAAAATCGAGAAACCATACGTATCCTATTTGGAAGTGGAAGAAAGGACAGGACAGGTCAGGACAGGACACTACAACCAGCCCTGGCTTTTCAAAGCTCAAAGCTGAGCTCATAGAAATTTCATTTAATCATCGATTTCGACAATCGATTTGCATTGCATTACATTGCATTACCTTTCAAAATCTAACCAACCAACCAACAATTGGATTACGGACACACACAACACAAGAATTATCGAATTATCATATCTATCTCCAATTCCCAATTCCTCACTTCCTTCATAAATCACAGAAATCATCACATCTATAATCATCTATCATGTACCGAAACTCATCCTCATCCCCATCCCCACCTATATTCTCCGCTCCCGAATTCCCAACACTCCGTCGGGTTAAACCTTTACCTAAAAGACGTCGAACCTCTGCGTCAGGTAACACCGCGGTGATACCTCTACCTCCCGCTCCCAGTCCCGGGACATTAACCTACCCCACTGGAACCACCGGAACCAACAGTACTCACAGCACCACGACCACCCCCACGATCATACCAGGTGGTACGAATGGTATATCACATACACATACCTTACACCTAGCGGGGAACCTAGCGGGTTTACCTCCCATCCCAATTCCAACACCGATACCATTACCAATACCACCAATGCCGATACCATTGACACTTCCGGGTCCATTAACACTTCCGGGACCAGTACCCCTAACGTTTCCTGGACTAAGACCAGATGCTACGCCTGAGGAGCTCCTAGCACACGCGGATGCACTTCAGTCGTATTATTTACCGATTTTAGGTGCTGCTGCTGCTGCTGCTGGTGTTCACAGCGTTCACGGTGGCGTTGGTTCTAGCGCCGGCGTTGGTGGTGGTGGTTCTAGCGTGGGTGGGGTGGGAGCGACTGCGACTGCGACTGCAGAAGGAAACGTGAATGTTAATTTCGATAGTGGAGACTCCACTACGACTACGACTACCACCGCCAACAGCAATAGCAACACCCCCACCCCTTCGTTATTGGTTAATGCCAATGCCAATGGTGCCGCTGTACACGATTCTCCTAGTCCTGGTGTGGGTGCGCTCGATCAGAACGCCCACACTCACACTCACACTCATACTCACGCTCACACTCACGCCCACACTCACGCTCACGCGCTTTCCTCATTTGGTGCCGGGCTCGGGCTCGGGAATGGGCTTGGACTCAACATGAGTATGAGTTCCCTCAGTCTCAGTCACACCCTCAGAGACAGAGAACGTGAGGAAGGCTCAGATCATGGTAATGGTGATAGAGATGGCTCTGGAGACCGTGATTACGACTACGACGGAGACTACATCGATCATCTTCAACAACCAGGTAATACCAAGAAACGGAAAGTACCCGTATCCATCTCCGGTTCCGGTTCGGTATCAGCGAATACTTTCACCCCTACGGCTGGTGTGGGATTGGGTGGGGAAGACGACCACGGGCACGAGCACGACCAAGAAGCTCTCGCACTCGCTTTCGCTTTCGAGCGTGAACGGACGTTAACGGTTGGTATACCCACAGGGTACCCTTCCGAAAACAACAGTCACAGTCGCGGTGGTGAACCGGGTCACAACCTATCCCTCTCCCCCGACCACTCAACCTCTGCCGACCCCTCCTCCTCATCCCTTTCCCTTTCCCGCCTCAAATCCCACAAACACGGCCGCGGAAAGATATCACCCATAACCCTCGCAGCCCTCCACCACAAATCAACCCTCAAATCCCGAAAACGACAACTCGCAGCTGTGTTGGGGGCGTTATCGCACGGTGATACGCTCGCGCTTGATCGGGCGCTTGAGGGGGTTGGGGTGGGCGTTGGCGTTGGGGTGGGTGTGGGGGGTTAT
Source organism: Neonothopanus nambi (assembly GCA_003987895.1). NCBI lineage: Eukaryota > Fungi > Basidiomycota > Agaricomycetes > Agaricales > Omphalotaceae > Neonothopanus > Neonothopanus nambi. Next base: position 349 of record RCHF01004638.1, on the reverse strand, counting down.
CCGTATGGGTCGTTTGGTGAGAGTGGTGATCCGTTTGGCGAGAGTGGTGGTGGTGGTGGTGCGGGTGGTACAGCAGAGGAAATAGCTGCGCTTGGTAACGGTGTGGAGGGTATCGGTATCGGTGCTGAGGGTACGGGTACACCACCAAAACTAAGGATTCGACTTTCGAAACGGAAGGGTCCGAAGGCGGCTCGGGCTGCGACTGCAAGGTCTGCAAGGTCGTCTGCGTCGTTGAAGGAAAACACGAACCCAAACCCAAACGTGAACCCAAACCTCGTAAACGTGGGCGGAGACGCGAAGCTACTCGAAAGCGACTTCACTTTCGTGTGTCATAGCGCAAGTGAGAGCT
>RCHF01004635.1:0-19475 GCA_003987895.1 Neonothopanus nambi | reverse complement strand
CACATGGCCATTACTTCCATTTACTCATGACCCCTCCAGACGGAAGAGAAGATCCGTTATTCGAAATGGAAGGCCGCTGACATAGCGAAAGCCTTTCGTGAAGGTCGTAAGCCCACACCAGGTCCCGCGGGTAACGATGAAATTACAAGTGAACCTCATTTGTCGGTCGCGCCTCCCCCAAGTCTAAATAATACCAACACTACAGACTCTCTGTACGCTAACACAACGGCTTCGAGCGGAGGCACATCTAAGCTTCCCTCGTCATCTTCAACCTCGAGCTCTCCTTCACGACTTTCTCCTCCCTCGATAAAACGACCCTCACCGCCCCCAGTCCTGGATGAGCTGCCACCGCGCTTACCTCTCACCCCCCCACGATCACACCCCACTCTCGATTCATCACTCTTGGATCCTTCTTCCCCAGGGAACTGGAGCACAGCTGCCACACCTGGTGCTACAGTCTGTGGCACGCCCTCTGAAATCGTATCGCAACAACTAGAGAGTGGTGCTGCATGGGTACCAGAGTCTCCGACATATAATCGAAAGCAGCGTAGTGGTAGTAATAGCAGCACAGACACAATTGAAGGCAAAGGTTCTCCTGGGTCGAAATCGAGGAAGCGAACCGAGAGTTTATCCCCCAAGAGGGTACACTTTACCTCGGGGCCGCCTGCAGAGTTGCCTTCTGCTTCACCTGCGACTTTCGCTTTACCATCTGAGCCGACACAGCCACCTCAGACTTCGGCACCTCTTTTTAATCCTTCTTATGCGCCTCCCCCGCATACGAACTCTAATTCATTTGTTCCTACACCACCTTCATTTCCTCCGCCCCAGCCAATTATCGCACCCGCAGCTATTCCTCCAGTTTTACCTGCTCCCGAGATTGAGCTTACGCCCCAAGTCGTCGCAAAGGCACAGAAACACTGTCGGTTTGCCATTAGTGCCCTGGATTACGAGGACGCGGAGCAGGCAAGAAAGGAACTACGTGCCGCATTGGCGATCCTTGGCGGCTGATGTGATTCCTTGAAATTATTTGTATTCTATGTTAGGAATTTCTGGCTGTATCTCTAGCAAAAATTTGGTTGATTTGGTGACGAGCAGGCTTTTACACCATATAACATAGATGGGTGTTTTTTGCTTGGTTATGCGCTGTCACACCTCTTTCTATGATATGCATTATTCTACAATACCTGTTGGCAGGCTCTTCGTCGACTGCCACAGTATTCTGGCATGTCTTTTGTCTATTAAAGCTAAAGACTAATATAATTTCGAAAAAGTTACTATACTTTCAATTCTTCAAGCTTAACCCTTGTGCACTTCTATGCCTTTGCCCTCTCCTCTAACTGCCGAATCATGTCTTTGACGGAGTTTGTTACATTCGGCATCTTGGCAGGCGAACACTCGACTTGAGTATCAAGTTGAGTGCTGTCTTTCACGCTGACTTTGGCACAGCTGGATGGTGTATGTTGACCGGATAGTGTCTGCGCTTTTGGATGAAAGCTCGTCTCTCGGCTCGTAGAAGTAGAACTGGTCGCCGTATCGAGGTCATGTTGCGGCAGCGTGTGATGGAACTGAGCCAAAGAAATTGATAACGCTCGAGAGCGCACCTCAATGTTTTCCGTTTCAATTTTTGGCTCAGCAACACTACTTATGGCCTGCAACCGATTCTCCGAAGAGGACTCGTAGACCGATCCTGACTCTTCTAAATTTCCAGCACGGAGCGACAATTCACTCGCCCTCCTTGTCAGTTCAGCAAACCGGAATCTAGGTTCATCTGCGTCATGATCCAGCTCATCATCGACCCCATCACGAGGCCGCTCAATTTCGTCAGGAATCTCATGCCGGGGACGGAAATATGAACCAGGTGTAGCACTTTGGTTTTGTTCTATGTTTTGACCCTCCTGAGGTGAGCGGCAAAATTGAACCTCTGCGGAGCCAATAGAAGTGTCCCGCGATGAAAGAGAAGGTTCACCGTTTGTTCCTTGAACAAGTGATGAGGCAATATCGGACGGCTCTTCATCCTGTGTTAGAGCACGGGCTCGTCGGTTTTCTTCTGCAGCTTGTAGCTTCTGCTGAACGCGGTCAGCAAAAGATGAAAATCCACGCATAACAGCGGGCTTCCGTTGCATCTCATTGCAACTAGAACTACTGGAGCTGCGAGAATGCAACGGTGTGATGCGAGATTCATTCTGGGGACGCGGTGTCCCAGGATCGACGATCGACTGGCTGACAACGGTTTTTATTGCGTTCGTCCTGGCATCTGGCAACTCTTCCCGTACGGACGCATAGTACAGATCGGCGAATCGCCCCCCATGTTCTCCGTACTTGGAATCAATTCTTACAGATGTGATGGCTTGCTGAACAAACTCGTCGTTGTCGTCGCGAGCTTGAATACTTCCCAGTTGCCTCAACTGCTTATTTTCATTGAGGGTGTCCATATCTTCAGACACGGAGGATGAGGAAAGGCTATGCTTGTCATGAGTATCGGTGCAGTCTCCGTTGTCATATTCAAGAATCTCGTCTTCTTCTAGCGACTCAAGAGTTCGTCCACTCATGGTCTGATATCCATGCGATAAACTGTCATCTTCAATCCCTGGGAGCGGCTTTTGACCCAAAAACTCGAGCAGAGCTTGATCGGGAGGGGAAAATGTAGGCGGCGGATCAACAGAGAGGAAGTTGATGATACGGATTGGTAGGAGGACATGGACATCGGAAGTGAGCGGCCCAGCGTTGATAGAGACGCGGACACTGTATTCGACTTCTAAAAGCCGTGAGCGAGCGATGGACAGAGAATTCGGTGGCAGATGTAAGAAATGCATGAATTCTACCGTTTCACCAGCATGCACACCAGTCCACCAGCCCTTGGCACTGGCATGTCCTCGAGAACCGTGGCGTTGCCCCATTTCGAGTGTACTTTCAGCCACTTGCTTCTGTATCGTGGAAGTTTGACATGCATCAGCGTCGTGTTCGCCATCCAGATCATCAACCTCGAGGTGAGCTTTGGGTTTGAAGACCACGGTGGAGCGTAGCAATGCTAGGGTCAGGCTTTTGACGGATTTCCTGCTTTTATTCACAACTCGAATTTTGATGCAACATTGCTGGCCAGCAATCCAATGAAGACGATGAAGGCTAGCTGTCAAGCCAATCTTCCCACTGCCTCCCATAAAGAGATTCTTTGCTGCAGTATCGCGGATAGGTTGGGCAGCAGGAGATAAAATAACAGAAGGGTTTAAGCGAGGCCACACTTCGCAATCGCGGTAGAAGTGAGCGATCGATCGCCTATCAGTTTCACGTTCCTTGACTTTGACTGAGCTGTATGGTTTGGTAAATCAAAATCATTGCATGTCACAGAGGATTATGACGCACATCATGACAATGTACCTCACAGAGATACCAGCGTGTGCAGCAATGGTGCCCTTCGGCTTCCCTTTGCCGTCATCTAACGGAAGAAGCATGAAAAATGGTAAGGAGTGCACGCCTTCTTTAGCATAGTAGAATCCTTCGTCGTCGGGTGCAGAGTCAAAGAGACGGTCAGAGGAAGGAGTAGCGGAGGACAGAGCCACGGATTGCTGGTAGAAAGTATGACGGTGGTCTTGATTTTGAATGCATTCGAAGCCAATAACTCTAAGTTTTCCATCGCTAATGAGGACAGCGGATTCTTTTCTTGAACGCTCTCGGATACGAATCTTGACAACGCCGTTAAGATATCCCCCTTGTACGCAGATATGGCTCTCAGGGATGACGTCCACCTCCACGCGAGCACGAGGTTTCGCTTGTTCTAGATCTGTCCTATCTGTGTAGGTCGGTGCTCCAGCTGGAACGATGGAAGCTCCCGGTTTGAGGCGAGAGTTTGCGTTGCCCAAAATGGTTTTGAGTTCTTCTGCGTTTCTGGTTGGTGTGCTGTTAGTACTAAGAAGAGTACCATGTCTAGACAATGATGTCTGTTGTTCATCAAAAGACGCAGAAGATTGTCGCTGTGTTGAACTGTTGGAGTCGATACAAGGTGTCATGGAATCGGGTACGATCCGTCTTCCTTCCCTAAAGCCTGAAGTCCCGTTACCGATGTCTAGTTCCACCATAGAGTCCCCAGCTTCGGCTTGAAGTAGTCCTCGCATTGATGATTCTGATCTCAGTGAGCCTGGTAGATTTTGCATTTCTTTCTTGGATATGGTGGACAGACGACTTGAGCGAGTTTCAGTTCCTGTGATAGAGGAGGAACCGAGTTCTATCCCTAGACCAGTACCAGTCGCCGACATGATAAAACAAGGCGGAAAGATAGAGTTATAGTTTATGAAATAGAGCTTGAAGCTTTGGGCGAGGTCTCGAAGAGTAGTAATCACTACGTATAGGTCAGGACTCTCACTGGTCAAAGCGGTGTGTCACTTCTTTATGTAATCATAGAGTCACGTGCTAAGACGATACTGAGCGATACTGGCAGTAAACTCTGAGTGACGCGTAACGCCTTTCACGACAGATTTCATCGTCATGTCAGCTAAAGTCTACACTCACATTTCGATTCGCGAAAAACCGAAGCAAAACGACAAGAAGGTTGTCTACAAAGGAGTTCTCGATAATCCTTTTCGCATCCGCTGGTACGCATTTTCATTCAGTAGTTGTCTACTCTGTGCTTACATCTACGTAGGCCGTCTGTGCCTCTGAACCTGCAAAACCTGATACTTGCCCAGATTGTGTTACTACTGGACAGTGTCGCGCAATATCGGACTCTACGCGACCAGGCCAATAGAAAGCGCAAACGAGAACAGAGACCTACCTCGGGTCGTACAAACAAGAAACGAAAAATTGACGAGGAATCGACACATTCTGATGGGAGCACCAATAAGGAAGCACAACCACCGACAGAGGAGCGTCCAAGTGGGCCGGTGTCGAGCAAAAGTGACATGAAGGTGGATGGACCACTTATTGAATCCCCCCCTATACTCCAACACATTACTGCTGGTATCAATGAGGTTACAAAGGGGCTGGAATCAATGGGCAAGGCTCGTCGATCCACCACATTTTCAACATCTGATGTATCTGTCTCGCCTCCGCCTACATTCAAAATAGTGTTTGTCTGTCGTGCCGATGTTGATCCTCCAACCATAATAGCCCATATTCCTCATCTGGTCGCGGCCTGCAATTCCGCACAAAGTTCAGATCCTCTCTTTCTGCTGCCTCTTCCCAAAGGATCCGAGCTCACATTGGCGCAAATGATGGGAGTACGTAGGGTGGCAATCCTGGCGTTGGATGTGAGTTTATTCATTTTTCATATGTAGTACTCATGAAAATTCGAAATCTGCAGAAAGACACACCTGGATTATTGAACATCCTTTCTTTAGTCGATTCGGTGCCAATATTGTCAGCCAATTGGTTGCCTACGCAAAGTGCCGCCACGACTGAGAGACATCACTTGGAGATGATACCAACACATATCAAGCAATTGCGAACAACTGCTCCAAAGGATATGAAAGCAGCTAAAGAGGAGAGAGCTGCGGGAAGAGCTGCAGCCAAACAGAAGAGAAATAGGACCAAAGGGGAAGAAAACCAAAAGGTGAAAAGGGGCGGTGAGCAAGCATCGAAGGAGAAACCAGGTTCGTTTCTAAGGTCGCGATTTAAGAACACCCTGCTCACTGTGTCATAGCTGGCGGGCCCTAACAAGTGTGATATTGGAGAATGGATCAAGGTGGTGATGTTTCGGATTATTCAGTAATGAGATTGGATGGCTATTCACAGCTGTACATATAATACGTGCTATGAGAGAAGCAGCAGAATGAAACTATAAAGTGACAGTCATTTTGAGTACAACGCGTCGTATACATGACAGCCGTCCCAAACTGCATGAGAAAATCGTCTTGCGTCGCGTTGCTTACATTTGTTAAAACATGTTCATTGCCATCATAGGCACTCGAGGCTCTGGCAAATCTACGATTGAAGACTATCTTGTCTCTGAAAAGAAATTCATCTCTATACGGATATTGGATGGGAGCAATAGTAACTCTCCAGAAGTAAGCGCGTCGCGTTTGTTTGTGGCTGGGATTCCAGTCAAGGAAAATCTTTACACAGGTTGTGTCGCGCCGTTCATTGTCAATAGTCGAACGGTTTAAACGACGAGAATTCCCCCCCGATAACGCCGCAAAACACCTCTCGTTTTTGTCCTTGGATGTGACACCATTACCCTCCCCATCTCCTTTCTCGATTTCCAGTGACGCTAGCACCCACATTCAAGTTGTCAATGATGCCGAGTCTGTTCAAACTTTTCACTCAGCTGTGGAGGTTTTGGACCATGTCACTCGAAATTGGCGTACAGACTATGTGACAACGGAACTTCATACGAGGGATCTGATCGACATGTTTGTCAAGCGGCCGTTCTTTATGCTCTTGAGCGTGGATGCGCCCATTTTCGAACGGTATAAGCGGTCGACCAAGTGAGATTTTCATCCTTAACTTCATATATGCATGTTACCAAATTCATTGTACCTCAATAGCTTCGCATCTCTGGAAGATTTCGTACGCGAAGACGATGCCATTCGATTCGGTGACGACAGAGCCTCGTTGACCCAAATGTTTGATTTGGTCAACCTCCACATAGTCAACAAGTTTGCAAGCGTATCAGATCTTCAAACTCATATTGATGCTCTCGATCTACTCAACCCTCTGCATCTAAGACCAGATTGGGACACATATTTTATGGTGGGGTCATCTCATTTCCTATTTTTTTGCAGCCTGCTTGACCAGACTGCGACAGACTTTGGCCTCCCTTGCTTCACAACGATCAAACTGCATGAAGCGACGTGTCGGAGCTATATTGGTTCGCGACAAACGAATTGTAGCCACAGGGCAAGTTATTCCTGAGTTTTCTGTGACATTCTCCCAGACCGTTTAAAACAGATATAATGGAACACCGCGTGGAGTACGGAACTGCTCCGAGGGCGGTTGTGCTCGATGTAATGGGTGCGCCGGATTTAGAGATGAGCTGGGAGAGTGTGTGTGCCTGCATGCTGAAGAGAACGCACTTCTCGAAGCAGGGAGAGAGCGAGTAGGCAAGGGCTCTGTCTTGTACTGCAATACGTGAGTCCTGCTCTCAGATTGTAATAACTTGGATAGTCATTTGACTCTACCGTCACCTACAGGTGCCCATGTTTGAAATGTACAGTCAAAATTATCCAAACGGGAGTAGAATCTGTTGTATATAACTTATCTTACAAAGTGTGGGTGTGCTCTGCTCCACAAATGGATGTTTCCAGCTTCTCAAATTGACTATACACCCCAGAGATGCTGCCTCAGCAAGACTCTTCAAAGAGGCAGGTGTAGAACTGAGAAGATTCAGCCCAAAGAGTCATCTGGTGACCGCGTTTGATGATTCAGAGCTAGAAATAAGAACTCCGGGTGGAAGTTTTACATCCAATACAGAGAAAGTTCGCTCAGTGAGTGAACAGGATGGTTTAACACAGCAATTTCCCCAGCCTTTCAGTTCGTATCACGACTGAGGCTTTCCAGCGTTTATTACATTATCAATTTGCAGCATCTTACAGTAAGCTTCTGTTTGTGGATTTGAATAGGGTGGCGCTGCAAGAATCACAATACATTTTAGACCGACGAGTAACGAAGTGAAGCACAAAGAGAGCTTACGCTGCCTGAATTTATCCGCGCCTTCCGAGCCCGGTCCTGGTGCCGTCTTAACAAACTGCTGCACATCCGAAACCGGTAAAATCTTCCTCTCTTTTCCCTTCAAAAGATTCTCGTGTACCCACTCCAACTCTCTTCGAACCATATCCCGCGCCTGACCCTCGTCAGGAAAAGGCTTTTGATTTCTTTGGAGTGAAAACCAAGGTTGAAACGCCCGCGTAATTGCTAGCCATTCGGGGTCGAATGCCAGAACTAGAGGTTTTGAAGATGATGAAGAGTCAGTATCTATGGGGATATCTACCACCTATACGGGCCAGTAACGACTGTCAGTGGAACAGAACCGCCAAACAAGCAGGAAGTCCGGACCTCGAGAAACTCCCTCTTCGGTAGACACTTGTCCAACGCAATGAACCGCGTTATAGATGGTGGCACAGGTGGTGTTACTACAGGTGGTACAATTATATCCTCCTCCTCGTCATCTAGCGTGATTTCGTCTGGATTACTCGATCTGCGTTGCACTGATTGGGCTTCCGTTGCCTTTACCGCCGCAGACGAAGCAAGAGCAGCATCAGTAGCGTCCAAGTCATCGTCGGCGATAACAATTTCATCCGGGTTAGGTACTGTCTCTTGCGATATCGCTGCTATTTTATCCTGTTCACTACCACCCTCTGGATTCTGATGTACGACAGTAGCTTCAAACCGTACATGCATATGTGCGGAAAACCACCACTCTGGTTTGAGATTCCGTAGTAGACCCATAAGCGGAGGCGAGCCAAGTTCGTTTCGATTGATTTCTGCTCGAAAATGGGCTTTTTGGCGTATCAAGGCTTGTGTATCACCATATTTATCAATATCAAGCGGCCAATCGTGTGAAAGGAACACTTGAGGACTAGATAGCTAATACACTTCTTGAATGATCTCCTGAGGGATTGCAGGGAAGAGTCGTACCAGTGAAAGCTTCCTCACGTTGAATTCACGGATGTAATAGATACTTCGTATGGTTTCTTTATCATAAGGGTGTCTTTCAAAGTAACCTGATGAGCAATCAGAAGAGAGCCTACACGCAATTGAACGTAGCGCACCTCGAGAGAAATTGTATGCCTTGAAAATGCCAGAAGCTCCAGATATTTTGACTCCATTCACTAACACAGATCCCGCATGGCCAAGAAAGTAAATGTTGGGTGCTAGCCATCCACCATGGTACCTGTTTCAAAAGACGTGAGATACTACCGAGTAAAGAAGAAGAATAGAACTCACAGCTCCCACATGTAATTTGACGCTTCATGGTTTCCTCCAATAACAATCGTCAAGAGAGGTGCCCTCTTCTCTCCAGTGTAGTACCTATCCGTACAACCATCGATCAATCCTGCAGTTCAGATAAAAAGAGACTGTGACACGCACTTGTAGAAGGTCCCTAAATGCTTATATTTTTCGGGGACGGCCATGCATTGCAGGTCCTGATGATTTCGTACGGCCTGAAAGTCACCGCAGATCAAGAGTAGATCAACCTTATATCCATTCCTCGTCTCCAAGTCCGCAATGTGAGAGTAGATATTGTCTAATTGGCCGTGGCAGCATCCTTCGATGGCGACCTGGATTCAGTGTTTGGACGAGTGAGTTTGAAATAAAAAGATCCTTAAAACTTGCCTTCATCCTTCCAGGCGCAATGGAAAGTCGTGGCTCAGGTCGTGCCAAATGACGTTCCACGAAGCGTATCTGAGAGAGACAGAATGACGCGCCGATTCTCATGCCGGCAGCGCTCAAATAAGCGCTCTATCTCACTGCAACCACGACCCAAACTTCCTGACTTATCACAAAATCTGCATGCTTTGACCTGAGCATGTCATGTACATTGTTGCACTGCTTCTACGGAGAACACAGTAGGTGAGAGCTTCCCAAGGCTTCCCACTTTTGCCGCATACCTTCTAACGCTTCATATATGTAGCTAACGCTGTACTCGTTGTCAACAGCAATGGCATGATTTATAGCTGTCTCTCGACCAACTGTATGTATTCAAGATCGAGCCTAAGCCCCGAGCGGCTGTACAAATCCGTGTTGATTTGAGAGCAGGTCACTCTACTTCTAAAAGCAACCTGAACGCCTCTTGAAACCGACTTCTTGAAGAGGTAACACCGAATAACCTAATGGCTGCGGCGGTTAAAAGACGAACGCTCATGCAACTCATTTCAATCTTTCCCGAACTCTTGAGAGATCCGTGTCGGTTCAATGGGCGTTGGGTATATTCAATTGAGTTCACGTCTCCCCGCATTTTTTCCCATTTAGATTTTCATCCTGTCTAGGGTTCTTTCGTACGTTACCTCTAGAGGCATCAGGCAAGGTCTACAAGGTAGTGCAAGTAACGACGTTGGCATGAGACTCTCACGAGAGAATACTACGGTACCCCAAATGTACCCTTTATCCGACTCATTCGCGTATCCTCGGATCTGCACAGAGTACTTGCATAGGCATTATGGATCATCGATCATCTTCAACACGCACATAGCAGATAAGAGACGGCACTCGGAAGGTGGTAGGAGTGAATAAACGAACGAGCGGCATTTCAGGGAACGCTCTGGCTAAAGCCTTACTACATGTATTATCTGGACCACCGGAACGCTGAAGAACATTGAAACTCTCTTCCCATCGACGGCGTTACCATTCGACATCGTTACGCATCCTGATGTGGCAATGCCGCAGTAGGCCGCAGGCTGAACTATGTATCGTTCCCAAAATTCAAACACAGGCCGCTTGGACCTTATGTGTAAATTGAAACTTGATGATTTCCTGCTGGCACGACCACTAATCCACGACTATTAATAGCTCTTTTGATTCGGGGGCGCATCATGATCTCGGTAAGAGGTCAGGTTCTTGAATGCTATGCAGTCCGATTCGCTGATATTGAATACTTAGGGTTTTCGGCTTAAAGTTATGACTGAGAGGTTAGAGCAATGTCGATCACGAATATCCTCTTCCAATATACAGATCTGATTTCTAATTATGCGCCAAATCGTTTGTGAGTTGTTTTACTCAGTCTTGCCTACAATCTCTTCTTTCCTCTTATGCTTCTTTCGGAGCCGAAGGCTGCCCCATGAGGGCGCATACTGACCTATGTAGCTCGATTCCACAATCTCTGAGAGATGTGCGATCAATTGGAAGTCGGAGTGGCCGAACATCGCTGACCCTGCATCTCGCTCTTCTCCTGGTTTTTGACATGGCAATGCTCTACTGATCTACAATCTGCATGGAGATCATCTGCATGGATGACTAAGTAACTGGGGTGCCAAATTCTCAAATCTTGACTGGAAATGTTCTCAACGAAAGGGCATAATCTTGACGACTGGTGGAGCGTAATCATACCCAACCTTACTAATGTCGCCGACTTGCTTTGGAGAGTTGTTTTAGGTTTCGGATGCAGTGGGAAGGACCATCATAATAATTTTCGTATCACTGCAAGTTTGCAACAGGAATCCAGGGGTGCTATGTATGTATCAGGCGGAGCAGCCCCGAGTCGCGACGATCTATTTTAGCTCACCACCGGTCACAAGCGGCCACACCGCTAGAGCCTCAATCGTTAATCCCGTATAACACATTTTCGTCACCTGTAGCAGCCTTTATCCGTATAAAAGGATGAGGTTTTCCACCTTCAATCCTCAGACTGGTTCTCACCCACTCTACCCATCCAATACTTTCAGGTGCAGGTCGCCTGATTAAGTTCAAGTCTTTCAAGTTCACGTCCTTTGCTATCTTCACTGTCCCTTACGCCGCACACGTCTTCAATTTACGACGCTCGTACTTTATAACACACCATGATGCACAAGTCTTCTGCTGTCGCTTTTGCTGTTGTCGCTTTGGGCGCGACATCCACTTTGGCCGCCCCATTGTATGTGTCGCCGACTCTGTTTTCTCATGCATGCACTGACCTACCTGCTTACTATGTAGGGAGTTTGGCGTGGGTGCAGGCGTAAGCATGACCTTGGGGAGTGCTCAGCCTACAGGATCAAACGCTTCTCACCATCACCACTGGCACCATCACCACCACGACAACCATACAGAAACTGCTGGTGGTATGAACACCATGGGATCTGGTCCTACTGGCACCATCGACGGTGCATTCCCTACCGGGACTGACACCTCCTTGGGTTCAATGCCTTCGGGCATGGATTCTCCCACTGGTGAGACTCGGATATTTGTTGAGGACCTTCGGCAGCTAATAACAGTCTTAGATTCAGGGGACTTAGACCCATCAAGCACAGGCTCTGACGGATCCGACCCCTCTAGCACGGGGTCTGACGGATCCGACCCATCCAGCTCAGGCTCTGATGGATCCGACCCCTCTAGCACGGGCTCTGACGGCTCTGACGGATCCGACCCAACCAGCTCAGGCTCTGACGGCTCTGACGGATCCGACCCATCCAGCACAGACTCGGACGGAACGGATCCATCCAACTCAGGCATTGACGGAAGTTCTTCTATCACCACGACTTCACCGGATTCGACGGCGACAGGATCCGCATCGGATTCCACTGATTCTACCGATGACGATTCTGGTATCGACACAACCTCGACCGACTCGACGGACAGCGACACCTCACCCGATGATGATTCGGGTAGCAGCACGGCAACTGCTTTGGATTCCTCAGCTACGGACACAACGGGATTGTCTGACTCAGACTCCGCTTCGACGAGCCTAAGTGCATCTAGACGTCGATTACGCCGCAGATTGAGTTGGGACCTCGACTAAGACTAGTCCTTATGAGTGAATTATCCTGTGGTAGACAGTTTAGTAGGGACCAATTTGAAATGGGGACTTGAGGAACTCGATATGCTGCTGGAAAAGCTTGAAGTGCAAAGTTTGCTCGCCATGTTAGCAAAGGTAACATTTGCAGGAACTAATTGGATCTACAATTACAGTGATGGTATAGTACAACTTGCTTTTTTAAGGCCTTAATCTTCTGCTTTAATGTTTAGGCACCGACATTCGTGCCAGTAGTGGTGGTCGTGGAAGGGTAAGGAGAGTCAGCCGTATGAGGCCCGTTCTCGAGAGGTGCGCTGGTTGCAGGAATACCTTCCTTTAATGCGGGGGTGCTATTCGTACTATCCATCTGCCCATTGATATTTTTCACGTATTCCGATGTAGCTGCAGTGGCTTTGTCGATATGTGGTTGTGCGGTCTTTTGAACAGCAGAGAGATACTCCTTTCCGGTTTCAACTGCAGTGGAAACACCAGCCTGAAGCTGGTTAACCACGCCTTGTGCACTATGAGGAGTGTCACCTGAAGCAGCGGTCCCATTGCTGGGTAAATAGGACTGTAATGAAGTTAAGGAAGGTGTTGCTACAACTCGAAGTCGAGGCAAACCACGAACCTGAGCAGTCGCCAATGCGCTGGAAACAAAATTCTTCGTCCGGTCCAAGTAGCCTTGGCTAGCAGCGGTTGCTGCCGCAACATCTCGCTTGCCTTCAGCTACAGCGGCATCGGTAGTAGCTTTTGCTTGTTGCTGAACCTCGTCCATTGCCGAAGGTGGCTCCCCAGTGAAGGAGTCACCTAACGACTGGATGGAATTTTAGGGATATTACTCAAATGCGACCAGTAATTGCGAATAGATATCTACCTTGGCAGCGAGAGCAGCACCTCGTGCTGCTTCCTGAGCCTGATCAGCGTTTTTCTCGATTGCTCTCGCGATGGAGCTAGTGGGAGCCTCGAATTGGGCTTGTGCAGCTGTAGTCTCAGCTCTAACTTGGCTGTGACAACCGACATCAATACGTTTTACAGACGAAGAACTTAACCGTAGAACATACTCGACGCCCTTCGGTTCTGGGAGATTGAAGATACCGCCAGTAGACATTGTTGAAGTAGTGTGTGTAAAGGAGCAGTTGTCCTGCTCACTCTTTAAGTATGCATTGAATAGGGGCAAAGTGACGTCAATGCAGATATGAGTATGAATTGAACCAATGACGACATACTACTCCCAAGTGAGGCTACAAAATTGCAGGTATAGAAAGAGTCCAAGACTATTGTGGAGATAAAAACGAATAAAACAGAAGGGAATGTCGTCAACGAAATTGCATGCAGAAACAGACAATCGTCTAGGCCTATTGAGAAAATGAGTGTTTGGAAATCGTTCTTTGAGTTTCGTAGAATCTAAGGAAGGTGCCAGAGTGCGTGCAGAAAGATAAAAGGCATACGAGGTAGAGAGATTGAGAACAACACAGGTAGGGAATCGAGAATCGAAGGCAAAGTGATAAACGTATAACATCGTAGGCAACGAGAAGCGACTGTCGAAGAGGACATAAAAGAACATATACACATAAAAGGGAGAAAATAACACAAAGACTTGCTAAAACACCTCCAGCATAATGTTATGCATGCATGCAGTCAAAACTACGAGCAGGCTATACGCATTTCACGCGTCAAAGTATAATTACTGTTGAGGTGAAACTTCTTCCCAAGAACTCATCTTCAAGAATCTTGCCAGGACTTCCTCTGAGCCACGTTTGAATATCTCTACGCCCCTCGCAGGATCGAATACACGTCCCGCTTTTCTCGGAGAAGACACAACTCCCATCACACCAATCGGGTGGCCCTCAGGAGGTGAAGCCGGTCCGATCGAAGATGGAGGGGATGCCAGCGAAGAACCATCGTTCGATACTTGGCGCGAAGATACCGGTGAATCTAAGCTGAGATTGGGCGACCCAGGTGGACGTCGTACTACCTGGACGTTCAGCCTCTGGGGTGGGGCCGTGATGGTGGCAGCGGAAGTGCTTCTCGTTGGAGTTCGACTAGTCTTGGTTTCCTCAGGAAACTCGAACTCTCGTGGAGAACGTATATCTGGCGACATCACATGGGATGAGCCGACGTTACCAGCACCCGCACCAGTACTAGCACCCGCAGAACCTTTCGGCCTCTGAGGTGTGGACAATGCACCACTCTGCCCAGCACTGACCACGGGTGGCAAAACGTTCGAAGTCGTTGAAGGGGTCCATTGCTTCTTATGACCTCCAGTCTGTAGAGACAACGAACTTTTCCTGGCCCGGATCGCACCCTGACCATCACCCTTTTCACTCTTTTTGTCCTGTGGCGGGAAGGAAGCAGGCGAAACCTTTAGCGGATCAACTTGAACGGCCTGACTCCGCATTTCTCTAGGAATAGTTTGAACGCCACGTACTCGGTATTCCTTTTTCTTGCCCTTTACGCTATGACTCATTGACACCACCGATCCTCTCCTCGATCTTGTTTTATTCGATGACACCGTCGAAAGCGAAGTTTCATTGTCACTGTCGTCCGTCCAACGACTGACAACAGGCGAGCCGTCATCGTCATCCGCGTTGTCTTCATCGTCCCCATCTCTACTGCTTACTTCCGTACGTTCATCCCAGCTTTTGCTCCGTCGATAGTCATCTTCGTCAAAAGCAGCGGCAAGTGATTGAGCTGGCTGCGGGCGCACGAGGCGCGATGCATATCGCTGTATACTAGGCACTGTATCCCAGGCATTAGCAAACGATAAATTGACAGGCAACCCCTTGGTAGGTAATGCCAGTGTCTTGGGAGGTGGAGAGGCCTCCTTTACTGGTTCTGGGCTGGGTACCGTTGGCACCTCCTCTACAACTTCTGCTGCAACTGGGCTCGTAAATAGCGTCGGGGATGGAACTTCCCCAGCAGGGAATACACGTCCGGGCATGGGACGGGGTTTCTGTTCCCATGGAAAAATAGGTTTTACTTTGCTTGGATCGGGAGTCACAATTTCAGCCAAACCATCTTCCGATTCCCCTGTGACATTTCGGTAGTGACCCTGCTTGCGCAAAGACTCCGGAATTTGAGGCGTTGGCGGTGGCTGAAAAAAGGCGCCCGAATCGAGGGTAGGCGATCCAATTTCTTTCGCGTGCTGATGGGTCTGATCATGATGTTTACTTGGTGGTTGATCCCAGACATTCGGAAAGTATGTATCGGAAGGGAAAGCAGATGGAGTGGGTGCAGTATTTGGGGGTGGTTCAATAGCAGGGTTCCAGAGAAGTTTAGGGGGAGATGAAGGTCGAGGTGGTTCAACAGGAATATGCTGCTGATTTCCTTCCCATTGATTTTGTTGAGGCTGAGACGGTGTTTGTTGATGCTGTTCTCGATGTAACGGCTGTGGCTGAGACTGATTTGGATGTTCATGATCGCGTGAAGGTTGGTGCTGGTCTTGATTGTCATGATGCTGTTGCAAATTCTGAGTCTGAGTCTGCGAATACTGAGGCTGAAACTGAGGCTGGGGGTGTTCCACCTGATAATTTGATGTGAGATGATGTTGAGGCTGTGGCTGTTCTTGGTGAGGAGTATGGTACTGCTGTGGTTGATCATACCCTCCCGTGGATGGAGTACTAGGAAGAGGAATTGGGCGAGGATAAGGGCTAGCGGGGGCCTCGGCAGGACCAGGAGTTCCGAGCGAATGCTGACTGGCGGAAGTATCATGTAATACTTGTTTTTGTTCGGGTTCAGGCTCGAGCTCCTGGGGATGGACCGGTTGTGGTCTCATCAAGTCAACCCGACCCTCCAGGGGCATACTCCTATATTCGCCTTCGCTAGATCGATTATCAGGAGAGCGTCCAACGGAGCTTATCCCCTCAATGGCTAGGCGCCGGAGATCCTCTAGATTGAAGGAACTAGTTACCGGTGCATTAACGGATGAAGCCATAAGCTCTGCACCAGTCCCGCTCTGCTCGTCCCAAGCAGACACATATTTTTGCACCTCGAACTCCGTTTCAGGGATGATCGCCTGTGAACGATAGTGCTTGTCATAAACGTCGAACCATCTGTCTACCAGGGAATCGTAATCATAGGCCCGTTCCCGTTGCGAAGACTCGGGTCGCTGGGACGGCTGCTGTGAGACGAACGGGGCCCGGTAGGCAATGGATTTCCAAGGTTTATTGGGTCCGATAAAGTGAATCGCAGAGACCTGAGAGCCAAATCGCTCATAGGCAGGAGCGTATCTGTGTAGATATGATTAAGATGGGGTGCATATATAGAGCAAATTGGTGGCTCACGTATATGCAGCAGTTGGAGTTGTATTATACGTGAAACTAAGCCGGTTCCAATTAGAACTTCTCCACTCGTTGAGAATTCCCTGATCTCCGCCGTCCCAGGATCCTTTCGTTTTGAGGAGTTCTTGAAGCTCCGAAAACTTTTCCTCGCCGGGAGAAAGGACAAGAACGCCCGAGTTGAAGATATCAGGCCAGCCGACGTCTGGAACTGCGGAAAACTCATGGGGAGTGGTGAAAAGGTGTGAAAGAGGTCTAACTGGGAGGACGTCGGCATCCAGGAAAATAATTTTCGAGTATTGGGTCAATCGAAATACATGTAATTTTGTAAGGACTGCGTTAAGATCCGGACGACCTGTAGCATATAATGAGTCAACTCAAAGGAAGACTTATTGAAATCGAGGATAAAAGTGAGTCTGGTGCTGTCTGGTGGTGAGATTCATGGAGCGGCCCCACTAACAAGAGTATCATGTGCCCTGGGACGCGTTCCAGACCGAGTTGGGTCGCCGCAGCGAGGTACCACTCTAGTGATCATTTAACCAAATCGACTCGAATTGTCCGCTGACGCGTCCAAACTCAAAAGGATTGAAGAATAGTCACTTACCTAGAAGCTGTAAGCCTGTCTCATTTTCTTGAGCGATTACTTCGACACCAATAACCACGTCGAAGGCTTTTCTGAGAAGCTTAATAGTAGAGACATCGACCGTCTCTGGAGTGACAAGGCAGACTGTTTGGAAGTCGACTTCTGGAGAAACAGCGGGAGACGGATGCACGTCTCTCAGGGCAGCAGCAAGGGCGAGAGCGCCTGGGAGATAGTGGTCCGAAGTCAGGAGGGTAACAAAGGCATAGGAAGATGCCATGGACGTCGTCAACGACGACTACGGCGAGGGGGGCCAGGAAAAGACCCTGATGGTCAAGACGAAAAACCTTGAACCCCAGGTCTTGCCCCGCATCAGAAATAGGCACAAACACTTACCGGCCCTTCGCTTCCGCCTATTTTACTGAACTCGACATCTCATACACGGGCTTTCTTTTTGCCTGTGCTGTGTGCAATTGTCTTTCTTTGAACTCTTTCTAGGATGCAAGATAGACTTTGTAGCCAGTGCTCTTTCCAGTTCAGAGAGAAATACCTATGTGTCCTTCATCGTCAACGTTGATCTTCTTGTCTTTTCCATCCTACTTCCATCAGATCCAGGACGACGTGAGAAGAGAAAGAATCGGAAGTTTTTCTTTGAGGGGTAGTAGTGTGGTGGTAGAATATCGATATAATTCATTTCAAGTTTCTCTTCCTATCTACACGTAAAAATGAGAGTGTGATGCCCAGTATTCGACTCGCGGAAATATAAGGAGTGACGTCAAAATTAGTTTTCCTTTTGGCAACAACCTTCACCGCGGTCCATGTCGTCCTCCTCGACGAGCTCGTCCTATTGCTCGTAAAACTGAATAGCGAGTAGCATGGCTTCCCTATGCCGAGCTCGTCTTTCTCTCTTCTATTCGCCGTCATTGACTTCTAGCTTCACGAGAAGACGCGCTTCAAACTGGTCTCGCCATACCAGTTTCCCTTCCTTTTTTTCTCGTACGCCATTCCCCCGGTTCCATCCAAAGGGGAAGGTTCTTTGGCTGCTTCCATTTGCAGGTGGTCTTTTTCTCTACCTGTCACCAACGCAGAAATCTCTCATCCCTACTCTGATCTCTTCTCCCGATGTCATTCCGTGTCCTCCGACAAACAGAAATCACATACAGCCCATTATACTCTCACCTTCAGAGGACAATCTGACTCTCAAGTCAAGGATTTTGTCCATTTTGCGAGACCGGGTGTGGGAGCCTATCCTGACCGCCAAGAGGTTTGTATACCTCGTAGTCCTGTTCTTGCCGGTGATTCTTTCCAGTCCGATGGTTTTGGTAGGTAAACCAAAGAGGAAATACCAGGGAGATGGATGGGGTGCGATTTGGTGGTATAATTTCTTGGTCGGAAGAATGGAAGCAGCGGGTCCTACTTTTATAAAGGTATACATATGCCTCTTCCCGCCTTCCTCCATCTAACGGTATTTAGCTTGCCCAATGGGCAGCCTCTCGCGCCGACCTATTCCCTTCCGTTCTATGCGATAGACTTGGAGCCTTACACTCGCATGGAAAGCCCCATTCGTTTGATCACACGAAGAAGGTGATCGAGAGAGTTTTCCAACGACCTTTCGATGATGTCTTTGAAGAATTTGATGAAACTCCAATTGGTACTGGCGCAATAGCTCAGGTATGTCCCCCGAAGGATTTGAGAAAGACGTTTATTGACAGAGTTTTGTGTCTTAGGTGTATCGAGCGACCCTCAAGCAGGACCTAATTCCACCATCTTACCTTGGTCCGCGACGGCATCATAAAACCCCTGTTGCTGCCATAAGTCCAGTCATTCTCCAAGATCCTCCTCCTTCCGTCCCAACGGCTGCCGTTGCAATTAAGGTTCTTCATCCCCGCGTTTCAAAGACTATTTCTCGTGATCTCTCCATCATGTCTTTCTTCGCACACTGTATTACTCTCTTGCCCGGAATGCAGTGGCTTTCCCTTCCTGAAGAAGTTGAAGTGTTTGGCTCCATGATGAATCAGCAGCTCGATTTGCGGCATGAAGCCGAGAATTTGCTGACCTTCGAACACAATTTTGCACCTCGGAAAGTTCCCGTGAATTTCCCAAGGCCACTGCAAGTTTGGTCCACGTCAGATCTCCTGGTGGAGGAATTTCAAAACGCACTTCCCTTAGAAGCGTTCCTGAAGAACGGCGGTGGCCCATACGATGAACAAGTCGCGACAGTTGGACTAGATGCATTCCTGAACATGCTTCTACTTGATAACTTTGT
>RCHF01004634.1:0-22979 GCA_003987895.1 Neonothopanus nambi | reverse complement strand
ATTGTGATCCCCGTCTTAGGCTTTTGTATATTAGGGACAGCGAGATATCATCCCTGCGTACATACTTGGATGGTCATGATTGGGAGGCTTGGCCATCCATGTCTTCTCCACTCATTCTCCAAGCTTCAAGTTTCAAGATTATGAGCACCAAGGCTTAGCAGAGGCTTGTCGGTTCCATCTCACGGCATTTGCACGCTACGGTAAAGACGGTTTCTATCCAATAGACGTCTTGGCTCGCCTGAGGTTGTTGGTTTCATGTCACGGCACTTGCACGCTACGGTAAAGACGGTTTCTATGCAGTAGGCGTCTTGGCTCAAAATTGGTAGCTCCTTGGGGCATTTACAGCAACATTGCAGCCTCTTTCTCGGGTCCTGCCATGGCCCGCAACACATAATCTCAAGCCTGACTATGTATTCGGGTACCAGAAACTTTTTTCTAGTGAATACACTCTAGTACACTATTCTGTGCTATACCACTTTGACCTTATGAATTTCGTGCATCTTTTACTATTAACGAGGCCGAACGTGAGCCTCAAGCTGCTCTGAAGCCTGAAATCATACAGCGATACGTCCTTGGAAACGTACGCGGCTACATAGTCACGTACTACATATGTATCCCGACACGACGACAAATTCATTATATATTCCGCATTCAATTTATTCAGTTTCCTTGTCGAGATCTTGTCCTCAGGGTACCGTGATGTTCGGGAACGGGAGTTGCAATTTGTTTATAGTCTAAGTCCGTTTCGAAGGGTCCATGCTGGTCCATGCAGAGTCCAGACGGATTGCTTTTAATATATCTAGTCGGAGGCGTTTCAGCGAATGAAGAAGCTACTGACTGACGCTAGAGCTGATTGGTTACAGTATGATGTGTGTTGAATTTTGACTGTCGATGATACTTGAAGAACTAGATACCGAAGATGGATCCGGTATTTTCATTTACCTATAATATTTACTGGATGCTCTGAGGAGTACTCTTATAACTCAGGTACATACATGAAGAATCCTACTCACAAGACACAGCTCAAGTCGCGTATTACTATGTAAAGTACTAGAAGTGATGGCGCAACCCGACGCGTACTAGTCGATCACGAGACTCGTGACCAGTCCTAAGGTGACACACTGCAGCTTTGGCCTTGGCCCTTGAGCCATCTACTGATCCAGGGTTGAACCTTGCTCCGTCTTCGTCTTCGACCACGGATGAAATCCAGAATCCAGCCTAAATCTGTGCACACTAACGCTTGAATAAACGCCGAGAGCTTATACTCGGTACGAAGAGCTTCAATAAGCGCTCCTGCACACCTTTTGGAGCGTTTTTTCGTACACAAGTTTGGATGCGGCGTTTACCAAAAATGTTTGGTGGGTGCTTCTTGCGAAGCTGTATATGACTTTTGACGCTCGATTGCTATGTATCAAGACTTTTCTGGATAACGAGGATGCTAATTCGGCATGAAACTTGTCGAGCAGACGCCCAGGTTGCCTTGTTCTGAATGGTTCTGAACACGTTGTGTCGAGAGATGCTGTAGGTGGTATGCTTCTGGCTCACAATGCTTGCTCGGAATTATCGCAAGTCGTGAGTGGACACCGCCTTGAACCTTGTGTTCTGTTGATATCAATACTTCTCATTATAGGATGGCGATTTCAGATTCTGCCATATCTCATCGCCCACAGAGGCTCCATCAGGCGTTATCGATCGCCTCCATGAGCCGTCCTTCTGTTGCATTAGCATTGAAACATCGATTCTCCCACTAAACTCTTGTCTTGATCGGCCTGCGTGTACCAAGAATAGGTCCATTCATGCACCTCGAAAAGCTTTAACTCGTGAACTTCGGCGTCAAAGTGCAGATTCCTTGAGATGAGATGACACCTTTCAGTGAGTCATTGTCTTCTATCTTAAGACCACCCCAAAACCTTATTTTCGTTTCCAGAACTCGTGGGTCCACGACGCCCACACACTGTGCCACTACACTGTTGTTCCTTTCACTCTTCTTTACTCTCTTTCTCTCAACATTATTGTTACATCCACCATGACTGACTCTGCTCGTTCTGCACGACTAAGCAGAGTTTTGAACGATATACTGCGTGGCAAGCAGGAACTGAAGAACTACAAGCAATTCATCGAGGCCATCTGCACCCAACCGGACGCTGCAGCGTGTATGGACAAGATCATTGCTAACAAGGAGGGGCTGAGCTTCCTTCAAAAAGCTATCCGTTCCGACCTTTCCATGCCTTTTCTCAATGGCCCAGCGAATGATCTTTTGTGCTTTCTGCAAAGCCCTGAGATCAAAGCCATTAGTAATGGTCAATATCTTGACAAGGCGCTGACGGTCATTGTCAATCCGCCGATATTCTGGAATGCTTTTGTTGAAGCGTTCAAAGCCAAGAAGCTTTCGGAGGGCGCTCAGCGCTCTTTTGCATGGGTTCTTCTTCAGCTTCTGACGATCCCAAGCGACACAACTTCCCCATATATTGTGGTTGCTGAAGAAGTCCAACCTATCTTCGCCACCTCTCTCATTCTCGATATACGCAAAGCTGGCGAAAAGATCAAACACACCATCTCCCTTGCCTCGTCTCCCTCGGTAGCCGTCTCCCGCGATGACATCCGTCCCGGAGGAAGGCACGACAACGATTTCGCAGATTTCAGGCAAATAGCCATTCTGCCGACCGCTGCGGAGCTCATTTCTACTGAAGCACCTTTCCTGCGTCCTGGCTCGGCGTTGACGGATCCGAGTACGGAGGAACATCGTGAAGCTCTCTACTTGGACAATCAATTCAGATTGATGCGAGAGGACCTCATTCATGAGATGCGGGAGGAACTTCAAATTGCAATGGGGAAACAGAAGGGTCGGGGGCATCGTCGATTCGTCATTGATGGTATGAAGCTTATCGGTGTAGAGCTAGGGCCCAAAGATAGGCGGAATAAGTGGGGGATGATCTTTAGATGTAACGAGGACCTGCCACAGTTGAAGGGTATTGACAAAGACGTTAAGAGAAGGGAGTATTGGAAGGAAAACTTCAAGGTTCTGAAGCACCAGTCACTGACATGCCTCATTGTCGACGGTGACGCTTCAGCCTTCCCGTCGGTGAGACGCGATGAGGAAATGCTCTCAAAAAAGCCTCCTCAAGTTATTTTGGAGATGGAGGGTGATTTAGCAGTGTCAAATCTTCTCTTACGATTGAAGTCCGCCAAGCACGTCAAGCTTATCCAGATTGATGCTGCCGTTTTCGCTTACGAACCTATTTTGAACGCGCTGAAGCGTATCAAAGTACTTCCCCTTGCCGACGAGTTACTGTTCTGGCAGGAGAGCAAGAGCATAAGCTCTCCCTCACAATCACCCGGATTCGCTGACGCTGTGCGCGCTTTCGAGCGCGATCCGAAGCAGGATCTCAAAGACCTCCTGAAGTTGAATAAAACTATCATCCTCGACGATACCCAGGCCAAGTCGCTTCTGTCGGGCCTCAAACAAAGCCTGTCTATCATTCAAGGTCCCCCAGGTATGTCACAATTACAACCTTTTTTTTAATATGCTGACCAATCTTCGTGTATAGGGACTGGAAAGTCGTTCATTGGTGCCTTGCTCGCCAAGTTCATCTATGATTTCTCGGAGCAGAAGATTCTCGTTGTATGCTTCACCAATCACGCTCTTGACCAGTTCTTGGAAGACCTACTAAACATTGGCATACCCATGCAAGATATGGTTCGGATTGGCGGCAAGAGCACGCCTCAAACAGAACCGATGATGTTACAGAAACAGCCACGAACATTCAGGTTCGCCCGCGGCGACCATACACTGATTGAAGCACTCAAACAGGATGCCGAAGTTCGCGCGAATAGCTTAGACGCTGCGTTCAAAAAATATCTTCAAGCTACGATACGCAATTCAGAATTGCTGTTGTACCTTGAGTTTGAGGAGCCGAACTTTTTCGAGGCGTTCCGTGTCCCTGTCTCTGAGGACGGCATGCAAGCAGTTGGAAAGAACAACCAGAAAATTACGGAAGACTATCTCCTAAATCGCTGGCGTACTGGTCAAAATGCTGGGATCTTTTTCCATGCATCTCACGTCAGAGAGGCTCAGGAGATTTGGAATATGTCCGACAGCGCCCGTCAAGCTCTCGTGTCCAAATGGGCAGAGAGTATTCTCAAAGAAGGTATTGAGGAGCTATGTGAGATTGCTGGCAAGTATAATGGGTTGCTTGATGAACTTGCACGGAAATTCAGGGAGCGGGATGCGGCCACATTGCGCTCCAAGCGAATCATTGGCTGCACGACTACTGCTGCTGCTAAGTACGGCGAAGATATTCAGGCCGCTAATCCTGATGTCATACTTGTTGAGGAGGCTGGCGAAATTCTCGAAAGTCATGTAGTGACTGCGTTAGGGACAGCTGTCAAACAGCTTATCCTGATAGGCGATCACAAGTGAGTAGTTCAGTTCAGTTATCTTTCATTTTGGGATGCTAATCCTTGCTATAGGCAACTGCGACCAAAGGTGAACAACTACAAGCTCACAGTCGAGAAGGGCGATGGATATGATCTAAATGTCTCCCTATTCGAGCGTCTTGTTCTTAGAGGCTTTCCTCACCAAACACTTGTTGCACAGCACCGCATGCGCCCTGAAATCTCTGCCCTCATACGTCACCTGACATATCCCGACTTGCTCGATGCCCAGAAAACCGAAAATCGCCCGAACACTCGTGGCGTTCGGGACAACGTCGTCTTCATTAACCACGGACATCCTGAAGATGATGTGACTCAGATCGCTGATAGTCGTGACCTTGGATCCAAATCATCTAAGCAAAATACATATGAGGCTCGTATGGTTTTGAAGATTGTGAAGTACCTCGCACAGCAAGGGTACGGCACAGACAACATGGTTGTTTTAACGCCGTATCTTGGACAGCTTAGCAGACTACGCCAGGAGCTGCGTCGTACCTCTGAGATGGACCCTGTTCTCAACGACCTGGATTCTTATGACTTGATTCGTGCCGGTTTGCTCCCTGCCGGTGGAGCCAAGGCAAACCAGAGGAAACTTCGTCTGGCCACTATAGGTGAGAAGTTTTGTCTTCAAAGAAAAGGTATCGGGTTTAAACTGGTCACTTTCCAGATAACTATCAAGGCGAAGAGAGCGAGATCGTTGTAGTTTCTCTTACCAGAAGCAATCCGAACCATGACATTGGTTTCATGTTTGCTCCTGAACGTTTGAATGTTCTATTGTCGCGCGCGCGCAATGCCATCATTATGATTGGCAATTCCGATACGTTTACAAAGGCCCGGAAGGGTAAGGAACTCTGGCAGCAGCTCTTTGAGCTATTGAAAGGACAGGGTCATATCTATGATGGACTGCCTGTGAAATGCGAACAGCACCCCGATCGCACGGCTCTGTTGAGTACCGAAGACCAGTTCGAGACTGAGTGCCCAGATGGTGGTTGCTCTGAGCCCTGGTATGTCCATTACCTCTTCAAGTGCTTTTGCTTTCTCACCATGTTTCATAGCGGCACTAAACTCAGCTGCGGTCAGCACACATGCCCCTCGAAATGTCATCAGTTATATGATCACTCAAAGATGCCTTGTCATGAGATTATTCGGTCTCAATGTCCTAAAGGCCACGACAGGTCGAGGAGGTGTAGCGAAACTGATACGCTAACATGCAAGAAGTGTGAGAGGGATGCGAAAGCTGCCGAAAATAAACGTCAGAAGGAGTTCGAGCGGCGAAAGAAACGAGAGGAGGCTGAGGCTGAACACCTTCGCCGCATGAAGGAGCTGGACGAAGAATATGCTGAACAGCAACAGCTACTCCGAGATGCGCAGCTGAAGGAGGAGCGAGAGAACGAGTTAATACAAAAGAAGCAGGATATTAAGAACGCCAAAGACTTTCTACGCAACCGAACCACTTCGAAACCATCGCAACGACCCTCTAGCCCTGTCCCTATCCCCGTCCCAAATAATGCTGAATCTGCTGATGCTACTAAACTCACAACGGCAACGACACATACTCCCCAGGCCCCTGTACCACCTTCTCAGAGTCCCCCTTCAAACGGACCATCATCTTCTGATGCTAGTGCAAAAGAAAGGCCCGCTGTACAGCCTCCCGCCGCACCTCCTAGTACCGCTGATCGCCGTGGTGTACCTACCACAAACCCTAGAGCTACAGACCCGTCACTGTCAGAAAAGGACTGGGAACGTAGAAAGCGTTCAGGAGCAGTCAATGTTGCTATTGATGCAATTATGGAGATGGTGGGGCTGGAGGCAGTCAAGAAGCAAGTGCTGGGAATATATGATAAAATTGAAGTTGCGAAACGTCAGTACATCAATGTCAAGGATGAACGTTTCAATGTTGTTCTTCTTGGCAATCCTGGAACAGGTATACCTTTTTAGTCATTGCTCATTTATTTGCTCATTCTTTTTCCAGGTAAAACGACTGTTGCTCGACAATATTCTAAGTTCTTGGCGTCAGTTGATGTCCTTCCTGGTTTGGCTTTCGAAGAAACGACTGGGTCTCGTCTAGCCAATGAAGGAGTTCCTGGAACTCAGAAATTGCTTGAGAAAGTTCTCAATGCCGGCGGAGGTGCTATCTTTGTTGACGAGGCGTACCAGCTCACCGCCGACCACAATGTCCAGGGGAAACAAGTTCTGGACTTCCTTTTGGCAGAAATGGAGAACAACGTTGGCCGACTTGTATTCATCCTCGCGGGCTACAATAAAGAAATGGAGAAGTTCTTTGAGCACAATCCGGGTCTGAAAAGTCGTGTCCCTTATACACTCCAGTTCGACGACTATACAGACAAGGAGCTTCTCAAGATGCTAGAGAAGCGCATTCACAAGAAATTTTCTGGAAGGATGAAGGTTGAAGATGGAATACAGGGTTTGTATGGGAGGATTGCCATCAGACGTCTGGGGAGGGGACGAGGGCAAGCTGGTTTCGGGAACGCTAGAGCGCTTGAAAACCTGTTCGCGCGGATTCATGGACGTCAGGCGGATAGGATTACGAAGGAACGTAAAGCTGGTCATCGACCTGACGACTTCCTCTTTGTGAAGGAAGATCTCATTGGGCCTGATCCTTCCCAAGCATTCATGCAGAGCGAGAGCTGGAAGGAGCTTCAAAAGCTGACTGGTCTTGCCTCCGTCAAAGCATCAATCCGTGGCATGATTGACATGATCGCGGTCAACTACCAGCGTGAATTGAAAGAGGAGGAACCTTTGCAGGTGTCCCTGAATCGAGTTTTTCTCGGCTCACCTGGCACAGGGAAGACTACTGTAGCAGGACTTTACGGTCAAATCCTCGTAGACTTGGGTCTCCTTAGTAACGGCGAAGGTGCGCGCGCAGCATTATATGCAGTTGAAACGAATATACTAATCAATAGCGCGTACTAGTGGTAATCAAGAGCCCTTCTGACTTTGTTGGAAGCGTAATAGGAGAGTCGCAGAAGCTGACTAAAGCTATTCTTGCAAATACGGTCGGGAAGGTCTTAATCATAGACGAGGTTCGGGTTTGTCAATTTGACATTCATGAATGATATTGATCTAGTCTTCTAGGCTTACATGCTCTACGGCGGTGGTGGCGGCGGCGGTAAAGGCGGACAAAAACAGAATGACCCATACAAGACGGACGTTGTTGATACTATCGTTGCTGAAGTTCAAAGCAAGCCAGGCGAAGACCGATGCGTGCTTTTACTTGGCTACAAGGATC
This sequence comes from Neonothopanus nambi, assembly GCA_003987895.1. Classification (NCBI taxonomy): domain Eukaryota; kingdom Fungi; phylum Basidiomycota; class Agaricomycetes; order Agaricales; family Omphalotaceae; genus Neonothopanus; species Neonothopanus nambi. Next base: position 15,295 of record RCHF01004634.1, on the reverse strand, counting down.
AGATGCTTGAGATGTTCCAGGTTAGTTTTTTTCAACTTCATCGGTATGAGCGTCATTGAGATGAAAGTTATTAGAACGTCAATGAGGGCCTTAGCCGGCGTTTCGCAATTGAGGATGCATTCACTTTCGAAGATTTCTCTATTGATGAGCTGCGCCAAATCATGGAGTTCAAACTCAAGAAGCAAGATCTTGATGCCACTGCAGAAGCCAAGAACGTAGCCCTTGACATTCTGAGTCGTTCCAGTGAGTGCACGAAATTCATTGAAATTGCTCAAGTGCTCATTTGCGGTATTCAGAGGTCCGTCCGAACTTTGGGAATGCTGGAGAAGTCGAAAATCTATTGAGCAAAGCGAAGGCCAACTACATGACCCGTATACGTGGAACAACTCCAAGTGGTAACGTTGTCTTTGAGCCATCTGACTTCGACCCAGACTTCGACAGAGCCGCTCATGCTAACGACAATCTCGAAGAACTGTTCAAAGACGTAATTGGCTGTGAAGATATTGTTGCCAAATTGCGCAAATTCCAGAAGATGGCCCAACTTGCGAAGCAAAGAAATAGGGACATGCGGGAGTTGGTGCCGACTTGTTTCGTTTTTAAAGGTCCGCCAGGTAAGTGCCCTGTACTCCGTTGTCATTGGGAGATCGAGAACCTGATTGGTTGCTCAGGTACAGGAAAGACTACGACGGCACGCAAGATGGGTCAGGTTTACTTTGACATGGGTTTCTTGAGTAAACCGGAAGTGAACGAATGCTCAGCTTCCGATTTAGTTGGGCAATACGTCGGTCAGACCGGCCCAAAGGTGGTTCAGATGTTTGAGAAAGCAGTTGGGCAGGTCCTTTTCATCGACGAGGCGTACCGATTGAAAGAGGGTCATTTCGCACAGGAGGCTATCGACGAGATCGTTAGTTTGCTGACGCAGGATCGGTTCAAAGGCAAAATGGTGGTCATACTCGCGGGATATGATGAAGACATCAACCAACTTCTAGCGGTGAACAGGGGACTTGCTAGTCGGTTCCCTGAGGAGATTCTCTTTTATAATATGCGTCCTGAGGAGTGTCTCATGGTCCTTGGCCAGCAGCTGAAGAAGGATGAAGTGCATTTGGAGGGGTTGAATGATCCTTCGACCTTCATTCACCAGCAGCTTTGCGCGTCTTTCCTTGACTTATCTCAGCTGCCTTCCTGGGGCAACGCTCGCGATGTCATTACTATTGCGAAGGAGATGGCAGGTGTCGTTATGGACAAGAGTTCTTTGGATGATACGGGCGCTGTTCTGACGCTAGACCCGAAGGACGCTATTACTTGCGTCCAGAATGCTCTTGCTCGCATCCACAGTCGTAACTCTAACCTTCCCACACGCCCTGCCAATTTAGCTCCACCCCTTCCCGTTAAGATGCCTGATCCCAACATTGCCTCTCCACCGTCCACTCAGACCGCTACCGCCACCAAAACTGCCACTCGTGAAAACACTAAGCCACCTGCTTCTACATCAACCGATTCAGACGAAGGTCGCGACCCTGGTGTCTCTGATGCAGTGTGGACCCAGCTCCAGCTCGACAAGGCAGCTGAGATAGCAGCTCAGAAGAAGCTCGAAGATGAAATCCGACAAGCGGAGGAAGAGGCACGGGAGGCTCAGCGGAAGGAGGAAGAGGAGCGAAAACGTGCTAGAGAGCTTGCGTTGGCTGCAGCTCGCGAGCGTGATTTCCTTAAGCGGCAAGAGCTGATGCGTCAACGAGAGCAACAGAGGATTATGGAAGAACAAGCGAGGCGAGAAAGAGAGAGGAGGGAGGCGGAGTTAAAGGCGAGGCGAGAAGCGGAACAGAGGGCTAGGCAGCAGGAGGCCAAGGCTCAACAGGCTTTGAGGGACATGGGGGTTTGTGTGGCAGGCTTCCGATGGATTAAACAGTCTGGTGGGTATCGTTGTAGAGGTGGGGCCCATTTTGTTTCCGATGCGGAACTGGGAATATGAAGTAGAACGAATGTCCATTGGAATAGCCTGCTTGTAAGCCAATTGTAAGCGAATAGATTTATTTTAATGCTGCATTGTATAATTATTTGAGACACGAACCGTTCGCACTGACACTGGGCTACATGTACCCTGGATAGATGCAAGAGCAGTCAAGTGCTCGTTCCGTCGCTGCAGAGTCCAGACTCGGAAAATTTCGGACCTTTGGCGGACCGGAGGGATACTCCTACTCCAGAGCCTACACCACATGCATCGAACGGGTCATGTCCTCTACAAAGTCCATCGATCTTGCCTTCGTATCTTCCACTGAAGAAACCTGAAAATGTCGGCCCAGCAACCTATTCCAATCTATACAAATCTCAATGAATTATATGGCAATCTGGGAGATACACTGAATCATGCAGATCGATGGAATCATCTCGCAGAGGAGTTTCAGAAGAGATTTGGCAGGAAGCCGGCGTATATTGCTCGTGCTCCAGGAAGGGTCAAGTAAGTTGTATATCTCAACGTATTTTCTTGGGGTTAATAATGTTTTACAGTCTCATAGGTGCTAATTTTTCATGTATGACATACTATGTAGTTCTGATCGTGTGCAGGCGAGCACATTGATTATTGTCTCTTTGGTGTACTGCCTGCTGCCATTGAACGTGATGTATTAATCGCCTGTGCACCTCGTTCTGGCTCCATTCAACCTTCAGAGTCCCAACAAGAACCTGGAAGCGTCGTAGCAGACAACCTTCAAACCAAGTATAAGCGGCAGATTTTCGCTCCTGCTCCCAAAAGGCGAGGAAGTGTGACGGATGATCAAGTGCACGTCGAGGAGTGGCATCTGGATATTAATACGAAGGAGCTCAGGTGGGAAAGCTATGTCAAGGCGGGGTATTATGTATGGTTTTTCGCAGCTCAGTTTCCCGTCGTTCTCGTACTCATCTTCATTGTTTAGGGTGTGCTCAATAATTATTTTACTGGTCGCCCGGACCGTCCTGTTCCAGTAGATCTACTGGTCACTGGGACCGTCCCTGCTGGCTCTGGGTTGTCTTCAAGTGCTGCCATGGTCGTAGCTAGCACACTAGTATTTCTGGCTGTTAATGGAAAGGTTTGGCTCTCAACCAGAGTACAAAAAATGATATGCTCTCATAATATCGATATTTAGTTAGACAACAACCTCGTTTCTGAGGGCAAGAAGATATCTAAAGGTGAGTTAGTGGAAATAGCTGTTGGGAACGAGAAGCGAGTCGGTAAGAACACGTTTCGATGTGTGAGTTTGACCACTTCTAATAATCTTTTCATCAGGCGTTAATTCCGGTGGGTGCGTACTCTACTCAAAGCAGATCTAGCTGTGGTTTTAATTTACTCTCCTCACAGCATGGACCAAGCCGCCTCAGTAATCTCTATCCCCTCCTCCGCTCTCTACATCACTTTCTTCCCAACCCTGTCCGCCTCCCCGGTTCCTCTACCTCCCGGCGCCGTATTCGTCTGCGCTAACTCGCTCGTCATCTCAGACAAAGCCGTCACAGCCAAGAGGAACTACAACCTCCGAGTCGTGGAGACACTTGCCGCTGCCAGGATTCTCGCGCACAGACTTGAACTCCGTGCCGATAAGGGGGAAAAGATTACCTTACGGGAAGTGGTTGGAAGGCTAGCTGGTGAAGTGGAAGAAGATGGTGAGATGCCTTTAGAGTGGCTTGTTGAGGTTCTTCGAAGGATGGAGAAAGAGGTGGAGTGTTTGAAACCTGCTACTGCGAAAGCGGATGGTGAACTGGGTGTGACGCTAGAGGAAATGATTGAGATGACTGGAATGAGTAACGAGGACTTCCATGAAGTTTACTTGTCTTGGGTCGAAGGTAAACCTATCTGCCTACCTCATCTCACTAGAATCTTGTTAACCATTCACTCATACCATACCCAACAGTCGAAGCCACTCATTTCCAATTATACAAACGCGCCAAACATGTCTACTCCGAAGCTCTCCGCGTACTCCAATTCCGACAAGTCTGCCTCGACACCTCCGCCTCACCCGTAGACGTCATTCAAAACCTCGGACGCCTAATGAACGAATCCCAAACCAGCTGCAATGAGCTGTACGAATGCTCCTGCCCAGAGCTCAACGAATTGACGAAACTTGCGAGAGAAGCGGGTGCCATCGGGAGTCGGTTGACTGGTATGTCTTATTTGTTCGCTTTTTTGTATACAGAGTTCTTGCTGACGATAACGTATGGGTTTTGTTGGGATGGGATGATTAGGTGCGGGTTGGGGAGGGTGTACAGTATCGCTCGTCGCGGAAGATAATGTCGAGGCGTTTATTAAGAAGGTTAGCGAGACTTATGGGCCGTATAAAGGGCTTCAAGGGGAAGAGCTCAGCGATGTCATTTTCGCTACTAAGCCGAGTAGTGGAGCGTGTGGTACGTTTCGACTTTGTTTTTCACTCATTTTTGAGATATTTTGCTCATTGACCCATTCTGGTTTCTAGTCTACAAATTTGACTGAACGAGGATTCCGAGATTTTTTTATTCTCTATTTCTAACCGAACCTGTATTCGCCAATCCCAAATGCTGAGTTTTGTACAATAAATACTGCAATGATTTGTGCGTTGAAATATACAAAGTTTACCGCGCTAATTCCTTCGTGCAATTGGCATCATTTACAACTAGTATACAATTTGACCACGGAGGTTTTAGAATTACATGCAAATGTGTCAAGACAATTCTTCAACGACTGGGCTCCTTGAACCTGACATCACACCGAACATAGTTGTTATACAATTCATCAGAAGTGAGCAGAGTATCCTCCTTGTCTTTGTTCGCCGGATCGAGGAAAGCACTCAAAATTTCATGGAATTCCAAGAAAGCAGCAGCTAAATGACGGAGGAAAAAAGTCAGGAGACAGTCGAAGGTGGGTTGGGTAGAAGCAGCTTACTTCCAGGGGTATAAGAATCCCCATGGTCTTTAATTCCTGACCCACCATGAATCTTCTTCCTTGCACCGACAGCAGGATTGGCCATGGCGTTGGAGTAGAACATTGCCCCAGATTCTGAAGATCACATGAGCCATGACGTATAAAACGGCGATACCCTGCAAAGGGGAAAAGAAAGCCTTACGGTTTGTATCGAACACGAGCTTTAAGCCAGACTTTTCTGAAGATAGTATTACCACAGGGTCGTCCCGAGTACCCTTTCTGGCCTTCGGCCCGTTAGACGGAGCTAGTAGGTCCTTGACAAGGTCTAGTTCTGGGTTGAAGGATGACAGAGGGATGCGTTTAGGGATGTTCACGGTGCGTGACTTGAACACATAGAAGTCGTCTAGGGAAAAAAAAGGTATAAGAAACTGTGTTGGCGTTACTCCACACAAGACCGTTAATCACCATAGCCAGCTTCAGGATATTTTTCGCCTATTTTCTTGCCATTGTGGTCGTGCTCCGGAGCGGAAGCGACTGGGATGAATTCTCCGGTGTTCAGACTGTCAGCGTCGCGAGATACAATGCGGTCGGCCTATATGGATGAATAGATCAACATCTCGCGTTTTGAATAATGACGACAGGGTATGACCTTCATCGTCAAATTATGATTTTTAACTGAAAGAGTCTCATCGCCTTCCTTCAGACTAGCTTCCAAGTTGAAACCCCAATGCTGAATAAAGACTCTTCATCAGTCGTTAGTCAGACTGGACATTTTCCATATACACACTCACATGTGTTAAATTAACCGGCGTCACACCCTTATCTACCTTTGTCCTATACACATACACAATACTCCCTAAATCATATTCTTCACCAACGGCAGATTCCCCTGGTTTCAAAATCTTCCTCTCTTGCTCGCCTGGTCCAATGACAGCGACTAACACCTCTGCCAGTAACGTCCCTGGATAACCCTGATCTCCGTCTGGTGATACAAGCTGGAAGATGCCGTACGATGTCCCAGACTCGGTAGTAGGAAGATGTGCCAACTCCGCCTTGGAGAAAAGCATCGGAGGGGCGTCTGATGCGAGCAGCCGCCATGGAAGCGAGTCGAATCCGACCGGTCCGCCGTGAAGTGATACACGCGGGCTCTCTAGTAAGACGGCCCATCAATTTCTTTGGGTCTCGAAGAGAAGTAGCAATAGGTATTTTTACCATTGGCTTGCGCAGTGAATTCGCTCTTCACACCGTTACGTTCCAAGGAATGTGTGCCAACGGAAATCCGGTTCGCATATCGTCCAATAATGGTATTGGTGTATTTCTGTGTGATGTGACCTCGAGGATCTTCCGGGCCAATGACTATATCATGGGTCTATGGAAAAAACTTCAGTCGGTGGCCCAGATATCGCAACGGTTGACATTGGAGCTTACACGACCATCGATTTGTACAAAAATTCGATGGAATGTTAGTCCGTAAGGAAGGATCTGCACGAAGTAAACCAGAATTTGATCAGTTTTTAAATCAGTCCTTAGCGAGCCTTTCAAACGCACCTCCAAGGCCAGCGAAGGAGTAAGAGTCGGTAACGTCAACAGTACTGGTTCAAATTCAGCCATAGCGATTTGTTTGTTTTTGGGAGTGAAGCAGCAAGACGCAACCGGGTCAACGTTTTTCTTTTATATGACATACATAGGTACTCCGATCTGGGGAAGTGCACCTGATCATACATCATCGACATCTACGGTCCGAACTGATTATCAACTGCTCTGCGCAACTTTTAGGAGTCGGGACGGACCTGGCTTCTGTTAAGGAAACATCTTTACAAAGACACTCCAAGCGTTTTAAACTCGAGCAAGATGAAATGCTGGAGAAAGGTCGGAGGATGTTGTCAAAGAATCTTCCATCAACAGATAATAAACTTGCAACTCACGACAAGACGGTAGCTAGATGGGTGGAGGAGAGTACTATGCTCACACCGAAAGTCCCAATTAGCCCCAATAATAATGAATTTGAATACCCGCGCGGTCAAGAATATTCTGAATTCTCCTGGACAAAGCGGCCAGAAAATTGTACCCATCTCCACTACTATTCTTGTATGGATATATAGCCTCACGTCGAATTCTCGAACTCCGAAGGTACTCCGTCAGTAGTCGACGTACTGTCGGAACCATAGGTGACAGTTCCAACTTCGAAGTACGCTGAGAAGTTGACGTTCAGAGTGAGATTGAGCAAAATGACATTTCTCAACGCTTCAAGAGAGAAGTGAGCAGAAAATTGATTCTTCAAGGCGAGTTGCTAAACAGCAGACTGAGCAGCGAGCAGCGAGCAGAGCACTGCAGGAAGAGTCGAACTGCAGAGCGCACACTTGTGTGGTCATGCTTGCCATACCCTTCACAAATACACAAAGCCAAATACTTCAATTTGTCGTGAGAAACATCCCAAGAAACCGTATCGACAACGCAGCGCTCTCGCCGACGTCAAGACTCCCGCACGGCCCTCGACAAAACTCGCGAAGTGAGTATACCAATCGATTCTTACGGTCCTCTCGAACCTTTTCCAAGTTCTCTGGAGAAATTTGGTGTATTGGAAGGTGTTGGATCGGCCGTTTGCTTGTTGGATGACCTTTTCGAGAGTCTATGGACTGACTTTTGGTTTTGGTTTTTGTAGCGGATTCACGTTCGATTTACCTCTGAAAGTGCGTATTATTGAAAATCTATTCTTTCGAATGATTCTGACCGAATTATTACGATCCACCCAGAAACAATATGATTATTCCCAAGGATAACCGTCGCGTCATCTACGAAAACCTTTTCAAGGGTGCGTTGTCAAGTTTACATAGGCTGTTGAAGATTAGCTGAGGGATTTCTGTTCAGAGGGCGTGCTTGTCGCCAAAAAGGACTTCAATGCCCCCAAGCATGAGGAGCTTGATGTTCCTAACCTCCAGGTTATCAAGGCCATGCAGAGTTTGACCTCGAAGGGCCTCGTCAAGACTCAGTTCTCTTGGCAATGGTACTACTACACTCTCACCCCGGAGGGTGTCGACTTCCTCCGTGAATGGTACGTCCTCATTCCTCTTTAGAAATAAATCTATTTCACTCATGTGGGCTTGTTCTTAAAGGTTACACCTCCCCAACGAAATTGTTCCCGCTACCCACAAAAAGGCTCCTCGCCCACCTCGTCCAGCTGCCGTTCGCACTGGTGGAGACGGTGCTTACCGGGCGCCTCGTGGAGACAGAGAGTACAGGAAGAAAGAGGAGGGTGCTCCTGGCGAGTTCAGGCCCCAATTTGCTGGTGTTGGACGGGGTGCTCCCAGGGAGTAAAGGGCGAGCAGGTTTACATATTCATGCCTCATGTTTCATGTTTTTAAGCATACATGAATTCCATTTTTCCTTCGCTTTACGGGATAAGGTGGACCAGTACTCTCATAGCTCGAAGATTGCATAAAGCTCGTTGGACGTTCCATTCAATGGCGAAAGGATATGAGGGCGTTGTAATGACACTAAATCACTTGTTTCACTAGAGTGAAAGCCCGTTCAATCAAATGTATTGCTTGATCTTGCATTATGAAGCTGTATAGAAATACAAATCCCAGACCACTCAATCGTCTTGCTGAAGCACCTTCCCTGACCTATCTGTCAACCAAAATACTCAACCACGTTTCTCAAACTGTCCTTCGCCTCTTTTCTCGCATCAACCACCTGCTTTGTAAATGAACTGTCAGGACACAAACGAGTAAGTTCAGAGGCGCCACGCAAGGAGAAAAAAAACATTTGCTCAATCACCTTTTCCTTCCACACCCCTTCGCACCACTAACAAACAAACTCGCCCTCATCCCAACCATCTTATCCAAAATCCCCAACACACCCGAATCACCAACAAACTCCGAATCCATCTCATTCAACTCACCCCCCTCCTCCAACCTAACCAACTCACTACTCAAATCCGTCACCTCCCACCGATCCAATTCACCACCATCTCGAAAAGCCCCGAGAAAAATCTCTACCGCATCTTTATGCTCCTTTCGAATGTCTTTGAAGGTTCCGGATTTGCGTACGTACGCAGATTCGGTATTTTTATCTTTATCTTTATCTATGGGTGTCGATCGAGTATCGGGTGACTCGAAAGATGAATCCGGATAGGAATACAGAGAGACAGGATAGGGGAAGTCGCTTGCGAACCAAACTTTGCGAATTCCATCTGTGAGGGTAGGAGTGTGCAGGAGAGTTGAGAGAGTATCAATCAAGGAGTGGGCGCAGTTCGGGAGTGCTTCTGGTGGGACGGTTTCCATGCGCCAGTGAATCATGAGATATGGACTCGAAGGTACAAGAAGGTCTACGAGATGAACCAGAACAGGTGAATAGTGTATTGAAACCAGGGGAGACGAAGTGAAGATTGGATGCCGAAGATCCCAGTCAAGGATTAACACGTCGGATTGTGAAGAAACCATATTCGTGGGTGTCAGCGATTGTTGGCTTAAAGGCAAAGCCGGAAGTAATGGGGAGGATACATCATCATCGGTATATCCATATATAGCGTCTTGTACATCCTCTCGACCCAACGCAGCAAGCAAGTTCTCTCCGACCGGTTTAACATTGAGTTTTCTTGATATTTCTTTCGTAGGATGAACGAATATCGACGGGAGCCGACCGGACAACAACTGCCCAAGACGATCGTTGAAGCAACCAGGGAGAAATGAGGCATTGAAAGTAGTTTCATAGTCGACTGATACGACAAGTCCTTCTTGCGTGAAAGTGAGAGTTTCCGCAGGACGGTGCTGATGCTCTCTAGGACCAAGGAAAAGCAGTTGTCCTTGAAGCGAAGGGGGTGTAGATTGCTTATTGACCCAATTCAAAAACTTGTCCAACTTCACTACGTTGACTCCTTCGTCGTGTAAATCCCCAACCAGAGGTTCCTCATCGTAGTACGATTCAAAACTCCATTTAAAACAGAATCCAAGCCTACTTTTCCCTATATTCGGAAGGACCAAGGCTCGACGGAGGCGTTTAGCTAGTTCGATAATTTGCAGGAGGTGAATGCGTGCTTTGGATTCTTGTTCTGCGATCCGGAGAGGCAAGAGAAAACGACAGGGTATGGAGATGTCTTCGCCACAGATATCAGGGAAGGTGGTCAGGGAGTCAATATCATGGCCTTCTGAGGTATCTTGGGAACCATATTGCGTGAGGTCGTCTGAAGCAGCAGTACTTTCATCGTAATTGGGCCTCTTCTTGTCTTTCGAAAGTTGATCCAGTCGCTCCAAAATTGATCTATCGACCACAGGAACGGTGCGTAAAGGGCGATTGGCAGAGATAGAAAATTCTACTCCAGCACTGACACGAGAGGGCACGTTTTTTCTCATGACAGTTATTTCGTTCGCAGGATGAGGCGTGTTCGGAAATGCGACGATTTTTTGAGAAATTGCAGGGTTTTCCGTGGCCCAAAAAGCATATATAGCACCCAGAAACGTTGCGAGTATCAACGAGATAAAGAAAATGTATAATCTTTTCCCCCGAGTCCTAGAATTTGAGGAAATGTCGCGTGTCGCTATTGGACCTTCTGCACCAGAATCCAGATAAGAATTGCCTCGAGATCGAGAGTTCCCTTGCATATCCATACGATTCACCAGCGATATTCGATACCTAGCGCGCAATGCCGTAGGAGCACGCTGAACTGGTGTACCTTTCTGAGGAGGTGGCATCACAGTGACAGTGAAAGTAGGGTAAATAAGCGCTCAAGCCAAAGCGTGTATCCTGGACAAAGAAAATCTTATGTAATTTCAATTTGACTCTTTTCTTTGTTTTGCGTGTTTTTGACCGATCTATACTGTATTACTTATCAGGACCATGCTTCGTTTCTTTCTTTCATTCTTTTACTCTGACTCGTGGCCTGAATGGTGCTCATTTACAAAGAGTTCTCGGCGTGGATAACCATCGAGGGGGAGGACAGCGAAGAGTATCGGGTTGATCTTGACCCTGAAACAAAGACCGCATCCTGTTGGATTCCGTCTGAAGCCGGGCGAGTGAGTAATTGGGGTTATTTCTTTCTGTAGACTGCTACTTACCGGGTTTTCTAGACATTTAAAGTTCACTGGCACGATTCACAAAGGCGTTTTGCCACCGACGGGCTCGTCATTATCGACGGACAAAGATGCGGTGGAAAGGTTATCCATACGGATAGGGATAAACCCGACTCTGCATGTAAAGAGGGTTTACGAATTTCAGGCTCTTCTATTAGGCCTTTCACATTTTCGCCAGTAACTTTCACTGGTAAGTTTGCTCTTCTCTTTATATAATTCTTCTAGCTGACCGAAACCTCCAGACGATGAGCTCTTCGCGGATATTCCAGTGGCACGGGCCATTGGTGACATCGAGCTGCTGCTTTTCAGGGTAGAGGTTCAAAAGCGCGAACCTTTCCTGCATAGGAAAGTGCCCAAGAAGCAAGTATTATATGAGGGGATGAAGACGGGCATTCAGCACCAGACAACGTTCGTCACCTAATCTCTTCCTGTCCGTTTGTGAAGATCTGAATCTCAACTTGCGCATAGATACGGACACGCTCTCGAAGGCGAATCCCGAGAAGCCGTAAATGTCCTTCAAATATCACAATCCCCTATCGCTCGGTTTCACTTTCGTTACAGGCCAATCGGTTCGTGTACCTTTTTTTACCCAAACATCCATGGCCTATATCAACCTTTCTTGATTTTAGAAATGTTACGAGCTATGGGTGTAGCTCCCATTATAATATGCCAGTCTTCACCCCCAGGACCTTCCCTAGGATTTCCCAAATACAAATTTTCAACCAAACTGGAAGACGACCTCGTATACCCGCTTACCGGCACAAAGTCCTACTGCGCACTAGGAAGCTCAGCTGATCAACCCATCATCATCCCCGATGATGTCAAATACGAAGACAATAGCCCGAGTTTGTCAACGCGACCGCTGGCAACACCAAAGCCTTTATTTGCTCGCTCGGACTTCAAGGTTTCGCCATCGCTGAATATTGATGGCACTGTATCACCAAAGCGCAAATTCAAATTCAAATTCAAAGACGAGGATTCTGAATTTGTGCTTGACTGTGAGGATGAAGAGGAAGCGGACGTGAAGGAGATGGAGCAGCTTAAGGTACGCCTTTGGAGCTTCCCTGCGTCGAGTATTTTTCACTCAGTAGTCTTTTCTTTTTCGCAGGCCAGGCTAAATGCACTACAAGCGAAACAGCTCGAGAGGCAGCGGAAGAAGGCAAAGATAAAACATGAGCGCTGAGCCTCGGGATAGTCTGATAGTCGACTGGTGATTGACTGGGGACATCATTGACTAGACCAGCTCGCGGCATGCCTTAACTGTCCAGGGACTACAGTAGTTCGCATTCGTTCTGCCCCTCCCGTGTATCTCTATATTTCCCTAATCACACTAATATGTACATTGCAGTAGCCTATGTTTACCCTATGTTCAATCTACCGTATCACTCTAATCGCATTCTAATCGCAGTCCCATTCAATAATTCACAGAACCCACAGAAGGAAAGAGCTATAACGAGCGACACTCGTCCACAATACAATTGATTCAACACAAAAAGAGAGAGAGCAAAGGACAGCACTAAATATATAATCAAGAGAAGCATAACAGGGAATAAAATCACAGAGCGGGCGTAAGTTACAAACAGACTGGTAGAATTGTCCCGGGTTAAACCGCACTTTGAAAAAAAGAAAAAACTGCGTCCACGCAGTGCGTTGATTTTCCATCCAATTATCCATCACATTCCCCACCCACCCACGATCCAGCTCCTTCACTTCCACACACAACACCAACCGATTGGTAAAGATACACGCACCATGCCATAGGCAATATCCTTCTTGATCAAGTGAAAAGAAATGGCCTCTGCGGGTGCTAACGGCCACCATTGAAGGGTCGCTGCCCATAACCAGGATTTGTTAGTGGCCATGAAAGACATCACCGATTGCTCAAAAAAAACTAAAAACACGAGCAAACCCAATGCAAAAGTGATGTCTGTCAAATCGAGGACATCGTCTCCTCAATGCCTCTTCTTTTTAGCGCCTATGGAAGACAGCATGAATAAGAAGAGCTTCAGTGGATTAGATGAATTTACGACATACCACCTCGTCCAGCTCCAGATCCTGGAGCCTTTCTCTTTCTTCTCCTCGCATCATCATCATCCTCGCTGCCTTCATCCTCGTCCATCTCCTCGTCCTCGTCCTTGTTCTTAGCCCCGCGCTTCTTCGTCGGGGAAGCATTTGCCGGAGCGGACGCAGCACTCGCATGTCCAGGTTTCGTGACTTTATATCCAGATAACGGAGCACCAGGATCTTTAACGCATTGTGGGCAGAACCATTCGCCTGGGGGAATGGATTGGAGGGGAGGAGTGAGGCAGGCTAGATGATATGGGCTATCACACTGTTGAATAGAGAAAACCGTTAGCTAGTATAGACAAAGACTTGAGAGGATAGTGCATTGGTCTACCTTGTCACACTCCAACGGTGGATCGTCATCCCCGTTGTCTCTGCTACAGACAAGACATAACTCAGGCACGTCATCCAACTCGTCGGGGTGTCTCGGAAGGTTTGAGAACTTGTCACCCTCGTCTTCTTCACCATTGGCATCACCATTCCCATTTGAAATAGCCGGGGGAGGCGAGGGAGACGAAGGCGGTTTGACAAGGAACAGCGTGGTGTTTTGGCCTGGGGCGATTCTAGAAGATTTTGGCGTTGAATGGGAAATATTGATCACCTGAGGTTTCATACTCACTGTAGCACTTCAATTCCGTCAAGAGGGACGTGCCTCGTTGGTTTGGTGGCACTCTTTGGCTCTTCCGGACCCAGTCCCAGCTCGCCTGTTGCACCACACGGGAGTTAGAATAAGATCATATTACTGCGGAATGCAAAAGGGTACATACCGTTGGAAGCGTTTTGTCCCCACGCAACGGTCATCATAGTTCCATCGTCGTCAGGAGTAATCGCCCAGTGTGTCACGCCACCACATGCAGCATGGCTGATTTTGCAAGCCATGATGTCTTGGATGAAGCGGAAGGAAGAGTATGGCGAACCAGATGAGCCTAGAATTTGAACATTAGTCTATAGACGGTATAGAATATCCTTAATAACGACATACCTTCTCCACTGTTCTTCCACTTGCCTGCCATCCAATACATACCCTGTCTGTCTATGACAACAGTGTTGGAAGGACCACAGACGACGAATGAGCCCATGGTCGCTTTGTTGGGTCCCGAGAACTATAGTAAGATATTGATTAAGCACACTTTCAGATTACAAGGAGTGTAGTTCGAACCTGTGGAACAGCCTTGGGTTTGAGCACATCCACTTGGTTCCCAAGGCCCAGTCGACAGTATCCGTTGTAACCCCAGACATAGACGACACTGTGATTATTTTTCAAATCAGTTGTGATTTAAAAATAAGCAATAGAAGGCATACCCTTCGTCATCGACAGCAGCACTATGCTGCTGTCCAGAGGCAATCTGAACAATTTTCTTTCCGTCGAGTTCCCGGATGTAAACTGTCAAACGTTTGGCGGGTCAGCGCTGCACGCCACACAGAATGAGCAACGCACATGGGGTGTGTAAGATGTCGAAAGCGACCTTGTTTCCGGTGGTAATACGTTCGCCAGTGGTTCCATTCCCTAGCTGGCCCTTTTCTCCGCTACCAAAGGAGAACACTGCGTCGAAGGCAAATGAGTCCGGACGCCAAAAAAGCTATATGTATGCGCACCTTTGCCTGACTCGGTAAGCACAAGCGAGAAGGTGATGCCCGCGGAAACCTTGACTGCGCGCTCAGACGTCCCGTCCTGAGATAATCCTTGAACAGCTTTGAAACTTGTCACTTCTTGGCAAGGGAATTGTCCGCACTGGAAATACCGAAGAGTATATGAGCGGGATGCTGTAGAGTGATAACAAAATCCGCACCTGTCCCAACATATTTGCACCCGCAGCCCATACCTGGCCGTCGCTCCCAACCAGAAGTGTATGGTTCCTTCCACAAGCGGCGTCAACAAACTTGACGCCCTCGGCTGCACCCAAGTCAGTAGGGTTCAACTTCATTGGCGCGTTCTCCGAGATCGCCTCAATAGCACTCCCATCTTCATTCTTGCTCACTCCAAGGCAACACGATCCGTTTCGGCCGAATAGCCATGCATTTCCGTCGACATCTATTGCGACAAAATGACAACCACTACAAGAGGAGTGAAGAGATTTAACTTGGACATTTCCAAGCGAGCGTAGGATATGTGGCTCTAGGAGGTCAGGATGCCTAGGATAGGATTCGTGTCAGTGTGCGTCTGGCAAGGTATGAGGGATTTGGCGCGCCCGGGTGATGCTAAATGGGCTTGTATAGCCAATACCAAACCAGAATGAACAACTTACGGCTCCTCTTCATCACTCGTAGGACCACCACGGTCTCTTCGTCCCAAACGTGTCCT